>CM053514.1:30590286-30639859 GCA_028627145.1 Eidolon dupreanum
CCCCCCTTTTGAAAACTATCAGAATTGAGAGAGGAAGGAGAGAGCTGATGTTTTTATCTCATTAACAAAAGAAATGAATCTTTACATGAAAGAAAGCACTGATGTATAGGCTGAATGGCACTGCCATAGCCTGCAGCTAAGTTGTTTACTACACTAAAGTTGGTGATATGTAGAGACCAAAATACTGAAGCTAATTATCAAATGTTATCAGGTCTGGCTTTATGTGACACTTTTCTTTTTCCCCTACCACACATGAACAAAGAAATGATGAACATAAGGGATTTTCATTCTGGTGATAGCATATTACATGAGTTTGAATCCTTAATTACCATCACTTCTAGCTGTGTGACTTTAGGAAAGTTTCTTAACCTCACTATATCTTGGTTTCATCATCTGTAAAATGAGACTAAAAATTGCTTATCACTTTGTTATTTTTAGGATTAGTAAGTACCATGTAAGCAACATACAAGTGTTAGTTATGATTATTAGTCTCTAGCTGATAGTTAACAAATGGTATTTCAATTGTAGAGACTATATAATATTTAATTGAAGGCGATTACTCTTATACTTTTATTCTTCCTTTTTAATTTGATTTAAATTCATCATTGACTGGATACATAGCTTTAATGTTTATTTGTTGGTGAGTGTATGTGTGTGTGAATGCACAAGTTTTCAAGTTCCCTTTAAAAGCCTCAGGGGATAGGACTAAATAACAACCTCTAGCTAAATAGAATGCCGCGTCTTCTAACTGAGCTCTGTTTCCTAATAATTCTAGTCCCCTATTTAAGTATCTTTGGTAAAGAATATTTACCTTCATCAAACCTTTTCAAGTCAAGCATATGTGTATTTGGACATCTAGATCACATTTCTAGTTCATATTTTATATTAGATTGATTAGTTTTTGCTAACCTATATTTATTTGAGTGGTTAATCATGATCTTCCATTTCTATTTAGGACCCCTTACAGTTAACATCATGACTTCTGCTATAATAGCTTTTTAACGTGGCCCATGAAACATACCATCTTTCATTTGGAAATAACATTGAGAGATGACATGCTGTCATTGATTACAAATAAAATGCCTTCTATGTCCTTCTTCTAATCCAGAGTTCACTCTTACTAACATTCCCATTGGAGCAAATCTCCACTGTCTCAATCCAAAAATCAATTTCATTGTTGGTTTCTACTACCAGTCAGAGTGTGCAGTTATTTTAATGAGGTGATTAAGTGTCCAGTTTGTCTGGGACAATTTTGGTTTATATCAATTGTATGAGTGTATTTACAGTGATCACGTTATTTTTCAAAAGTGTGAGATTTGCACATTTAATTATATGGCTACCTGAATCCTCCAAAATCTGGCTGATATCTCTTGCCTCAGCCTTTCCTTGATCCGTCTGCCATGTAACTGTTAAATCTCTCTATGTAACTTTTTTCCAGGATAGAAGTGATCAATTCTGGAGGCCTAATGTATGTGTCTCTGTAAATATGTATTATACATAAAATATTAAAATTTATATTTAATAAATATCCCTCATTTATTTTTGTTGTTGTTGTTGCCCCATACATTTATTTATTTATTTATTTATTTATTTATTTATTTATTTATTTTCAATAGTCCTCATTTATTTTCCAAATTTTTTCAAAATATATTCCCTGTTAGATCATCTGTAAAGTCTGATTTTAATTACTGTTATGCAATATGAAAACAAAAATATTCTAATCTTAATTTTGATTGAAGATTCAAGACAAGAGGTACCAATTACTCCATATTCCAAAGCAAAAGTTGCCAGAGGCACTGTTCGGGATTTGAGTGGAGTATCTTTAAACCGCATGGATAATAAAAGAGTTAAAATTTAGGAAGCTGAGAGAGGAAGGATGTTGGAGTTTAGAGAGGTTTTTTGTTATGTTCTAAATATGCAGGTTCAGGGTAAGAGTGTGTGTGCTTTCCCCTCACTTCAGCTCTAGTGAGGGATGCTGCTGCTATAGTGAATCCATTGCTATATTCTCCAGGAATTAGGGTGATACAGTAGACTGCTTTTAAATTCACAGCAAATATGTGTGTGTGTGTGTGTGTGTGTGTGTACACACACACACACACACACACACACACATATATATATATATATATATATATATATAAAACACAAGAGGCTTCATGTTGATCCATCTCCCAGAGGGCTGAAAGCAAAGAAGACTGACTTGGTGGGTAACCGTACTCCCACCTATGACAGGTAAAGGATTGGTTTCCTTTACACTACACAATGGCAGAGAGAGCACAGAGCAGGACATGTGTTTTCTTAGATCCTAACCAGATGGGCCTGGTGAGAAAATTTGGATTCCCAAGAGACAGTCTGAGGAGGACACAGGGCTGTGGGAATGTGACTGTGCAGGTTGTATACTGCACAAAGGTGCCCCATGGAAGAATGAGAAGGAGATGCATGCACAGTGCTCAAGTGCTGAGCTCCATCAATGTGGTGGGAGGGTTTCTTCTAATAATTCACTGATCTAGAGGGGTCACCACCTTTTTCTAATTCACATACAGGGTACTAGGAGAAGCTAGAAGGTGAAGTGCAGACAACCGGGGGCCTTGGGTAGAGTAGTTAAGTGTCTAGTCATGAAAGCCTCATCAGAATCAAGTCAGATTCTGCAGCCAGAGATCTTCAGACCACAAGGGTCTTCAAAAAGCTGATTAAATTGGGATTAGAAAAGTCAGCTTTGAATGTCTCCTAAACCCAGGAGAAAGTAATGCCAGATCAGTGCCGGTCAAACAGTACTTTTCTTGTTCCTTCCTCTCTTCTATCACTGACTCCTACAACTCTGAGGGCTCAAAAGCTCCATCTAATGATTACAGCGTAGGAAGGATGTGGTTGAGGAACTGGCTGAGCAGAAAGAAGAGCCTGTCAGGTCCTGGTGCTGGCCTCTCTCCTGCTGCTTTCTCAAGCTGGGGAAAGGGTGAAGCTTTAGCTCAGGTGGACACTGGGATTTTGATTATTACTCTGCATTGAACTTAATTCTACATTGAACCTAATTCTGCCTGAGTCTAGGTTTTTGTTTTGTCTTGTTTTGTTTGTGCTGAAGTGAAGGAAAATATTTTTATCTGGGAACATTCTGAAAGTCAAGGCACTGGCCTTGAATTATTTCAAGGGGACACAGCAGAACAAGCCCCATAGGCAAGATCAGGAGGGGCAATGATGAGACAAGAATACAAAGGTGTTTGTGGTGCTTTATGAACCTCACTTGTTAGATACATAAATGGTCTCATCAGTACTTTGGATTCTTTTGCGCCTCCGCCCCCGCACTGATTCTTATAAAGGGAACTAAAAAGGAATAGTCTCAAGATATCTACTATGTGTTTTGTTTTTATCCTGAATATTATACAGTTAACAGCTAAATTAAGATTGGTTCTAAACTTGAATATTCAATTAATAAACTATTTATCACCCAAAAGTGGTTTCTTTGTAAGATTTTAATTTTCAATTATTAAATATAATGAAAATAAATAAAAATAATATTAATAAAATTGGTAGATCGAGAAATTGATCATCACAAAAAATTGAAATACATGTTTATTTTTCCTCCCATTAAACTGGAAGTTTCATGAGGGGCAGACACTATGGCTGCTATATTTATCTTTATGTCCTGGTACCAATGGAAATGATGTGTCTGTGGAAGGGTAGGGGTTGGAAGACTTGCTCAGTAGACATTTGTTGAGTGAATGAATTAAGATTTAAAGATTAAAAGATCATATTGACTTATATTTTGTAGTCGAGTAAAATGACTTCTGAATTTAGCACATGTTGCCAAATTTCTATATTGGAGGAGTTTAGAATTGTTCACCTCGTCCATTAATCCGGTGCATAACTGTTAATCTAGTTCACCCACTTCATGAAGGAAGTGGATTTTTGTGCTATCACTTATCAATATCACATGCCTTAAACTGCCTGATACATTGTAAAGATCAATAGGCATCTGATGAATGAAATATTAAATGGTAAGAAGCCCTTCCTAAGAGTTTTGTCTCTGCTTTGTATTTTCAACAAGCGAATCATTTTCAGTTTTTGCTCTTTTTAAAATAATTTTTTTTGGGGGGGCCTGGGCAGGGCTAATAGGATTGGATGAAGGTTATGAACTTTATAGGGGAATTAAAGCCTCTTGGCACAGCCACTGGTTGGAGCAGTTAATTTATACAGATAACGTGTAGTGGAATTTCTGCTTTTACTCTGGACTCATGACTCCAATCTAAATACACTATGCACTAAAGAAGTTCAGAAGAAGGAAAAACATGTCAACTGGGTTTGCCTTTCCACCTACAAATTAATTTCAGATTTTAGTGAAGGTTTACATTATATATTTTAGATGTAACATATGTGATGTTATTTATTTTGATCTTATGTTAATTAATTCATTCCTGAGAATTCAAACCTATTTTTCATACCTGGAAGTGATGATATACTAATTGGGTCATCCCTAAGTCAGCCACTCAGTTCAGAGTAAGGTCCAATTAGTTATGTATATATGTATGCATATATTCAAATAAAATTCATTGCAAACTATCCTGTGCCAACACTATGCCAAGTACCTAAGATACCAAGGAGATAAGACAGGAGCCCTGTCCTTGAAGATTTCTCTTCTGATAATGGTGAGTGAAAATGTCAACCAATCATTAAAATTACAACATAATGGAATATATAAAAGAGATTCTTTTAGAAGAAGATTGACCTAGTGGAATAGGCCACTATACATTATTTGAGATAAAAATCTTGAGCTCAAATGGTCTTTCAATATGACGACCCAAGGTCAGAGCCTTTTGTTCCAGAAGCTCTCCATTTCAAGGTTAAACTTTGAAATACATATGTGTAAGGCAGGGAGGCAGAGGAGCATATCAGTTAAAAACATTTTTTTTTTTTTGGCTGCAAGTAACAGCTCAATAAACAATGGATTAAACAAATAGTGTTTTTCTAGTTTATTTATTTTCACATATCAAGACTATGGAAATATGGAAATAGGCGTTGCTTCTGAGGGTCTGTGTAGTAAGGGTCAGCATCTCTGTTTTTTCCTTCATATTGCAACATTGCTGCTATATTTCTAGCTATTATATCATCCATTCAGGAGGCAAGAGTAAGCAGGATTAGCAGTGTAAACTATATTTGTTCTATGTATCAAGAATGTACACTCTTTTTCAAAACCACATAGCATAGTACTTAAGTCTAACCAGATAGACCTGTTTATATAATGACCCATAACCACAAATTAGGTTGGAAAAGCATGCAATTAGCTTTTCCAGCCTCTTTAGTGTAATGCATAAAGAAAGAGGGTGAATGGGAATGACAGAAGTCAGCCAGCTAGGGGTAAACTAAGGAAAAAAAGTAATTCACTTTGGGCAGAGAAAGGGATCTGCACTTTCTTCCTCGCAAACTTTAAGTAAAGGAGGACAACCTCTCATTACACTATAATCATTGCAATTAATAAAAGCACATTTAATCTACAACTTTCAGAATCAAAATAATTATGCTTTAGGAAAAATAATGAATCATCAAAGTAAAAATTTGTGACTAACATATAACTTTAATAAACATTTCCCCAGAACTTTAATCCAACCTTTCTTTTCAGTCTGAGATATTCTAATTTGAGCAGCACGGATTTTTTAGTTTGCATTTTTACTACTAATTTGACACTACATCTAATTGAAGTGTCATGCCCTCTATGACTGAATCTCCACTACCAAACTAAACCAGAGAATAGAAACAATTACCTAATTAAGATTTTGACTGAATTGCTAAGATAATTCAAGCAAAACATGTTTTGCCTGAGAAAAGATTTTCCTGAATTTTAAATTTATTTTATTAAATTCTGGCCTAAAAATGAAAGTAAATCTTAACATCTTACATTTACATTTGTGTGGTATCTCCACCCAGAACCTTTCCTTTCTTAAGGTGTCCTCACACTAGCTTAGATAAAAAAAATTCTTTATTATTCAAAACCTTGATTTTCTTATGGGTAAGGTTTCCCTAGTAGGTGCATAAACTTTCATACAAAAAAAAAAAAAAAAAGAGATTCCTTTATAAATCTGGAGAACTTATTAAATATTATTTAAACTATGAAAGGTTAAAGAAGGAAAGATAGAGATAGGGGATTAAAGTTTTTGATTGTTTGCTTTTGTTTTTTAATGAAAAGAATATTTCAAATGTAGTAAGATAAAATAAATTTAAAAAGCAGAATATGTGAATTAGAGTAAAGTAACCTGAAATACAATCCTGAGAGCTGTTAACATCTCCCATAGTCACAGGGCGATGGTTGGAATATTCCTAAAAATAAAGTTCCATATTGATTGAAAACATTTTTATGGCTATATGCTTCACAACACCAAGAACTATACTGAAGTAATTATTTTTGCATACGCAGCATGTAGCACATTGCCTGGCACAGAGTATGCCCTCAGTAAATATTATTGAATGAATCCTCCCAACAGAACTACTAGAGGTATCTCAATGTGCAACATTTATGCTTCAGGAGTCAACAGTTAGTTTTGTTTTTGTTGTTTTGGGGGTTTTGTTTGTTTGTTTTGCATACTTAAAATGTGTTTAATATTTACTAAACATCTTTTCTAAATAGCTCAAATGGCATAATTGTGTTTGGAATTTATACACATGCCTACCAATACAAGTAGCTTGTTTTGCAATTTAGGATTTTCTTTAAACGAACACATACTTTTAGGTACTAAGATTCTTAAATGATATATACTGCTTTCAGATAATGAACCAGGTATTAATGTAATTAAGAACAGTTTCTACAGTTGACCTTGACTCAAAAGGGTCACTTGGCCACAGTCTATAAAAGACCAATCAGTAAGTTCCCTTGATGGACAATTACAAACATTTTCCCTTCCATAGAAGATCTAGTCATGTCACCTCTTTTTCAAGTCAAAAATAAATTATGGGCTAGACCACTATCTTCAACATAGAAAAGGGTTAAGAGACAAGCAGTGGGATTACTCCTTGAAGTGAAGTGCGGTTAAGCAGTTTGCCCACTTAGTTAGTAGCAGTGCCAGTATTAGAGCTCAGGTCTGTCTGACTCCATAGATGATGCCCTTGACAACTATGTGATACTGCTTTATATAATACATCTGAGGCCTTCAGGCTCCATCATTTGGTTATTAATTTGTTTTTGTTGGTAATTTTCAACAGAGTCCTGAGTGTCCCTTCAACTATGATGCTGAACAAGCATGTTTTTAGTCACACAAATTTAGAAAATGAGCATTCTGTTCTTGCTATAGAGACTGACTGTAATATCTCTGACTTAAAGGAAAGTTATTATGAGACCATTCAGATAAACAGTCAAAGCTGATTAAACGTACTAAACATGAAATTGTGTTTTTTGAATAAAAGCAAGTTTTTAGATTCTACTTCCATTGATTGTATAAAGTGCTGGTTTAATGTTTGAAAACTGCAAATAGTAGTTCCAAAATATTTACTATGCTTTAAGTATTCTCTTAAAATTGAAACTTCCATATAATAACATAGTTTCCATCCTTAAAAATTAATGTTAACTTTATACTTATAATATTTTTTTTCCTGTAGAAGTTTTCTTCTATAAAGGACAAAGTTTTTCCATTTTAAAGGTTTTATCTTTCATACTATTGCAAATTCTTTGAAATAAAACATTAGTTTTTGATTGAGTGAATGAATCTCTTTTCTCCTTGTTTCACATTTCTAAATACTCAAAAATTAGAATGGCACTGCCTGGCCTCTCTGCCCAATATCACTGTTCCCCAGGAGAGGAGTTGATCTTCAAATAAAGTACAGGGAAGAATGAAAAGGACTCACGTGGTTTAACTGCTTTCCCTTACTTTGTGTGCAATCTACCAGCTTATAGAGATCCTCTTATGTTTCTTCAATTCTAAGACACATTTTTAAATACCTTAGCATCTCTGGATAAATATATACCTTATAATTAATGGTAGATACTGATTTAAATGACGAGAAAGGTTCATTTCTTAGTAGTGCATAAAATAATGGCTTGCCTTATAAACCCAGTGTTTTTTATTAGAGGAAATATAAAATTCTGCTTTTCTCCCTAAGATATGATAGAGAGCCTGACTATGGGGTGTAGTATTGGGAATGCATTGGGGCTCTGTAGGTAAGCTATTACCCCAATAGTTTCCTCAGTAATAAAGCGGACATCTCTATCCTCCTGACCTTTTGATCAGCTCTCACTTGGTTCTAAACTTCAATAGTGGAAGAAGAGTGTTATATATTAAATCAGGAAATGCCTGAAACTTGTGCATTGGACCGAACACCTTGACAATAGAT
The DNA here is from genome assembly GCA_028627145.1 of Eidolon dupreanum. NCBI lineage: Eukaryota > Metazoa > Chordata > Mammalia > Chiroptera > Pteropodidae > Eidolon > Eidolon dupreanum. The sequence goes on from CM053514.1 coordinate 30,598,597, forward strand.
AAGTTGAAGTTGGGAAGAAAGAGAATTGTGGAGATAGAAGCATTTTGAGAATGCAAGACCCTAAATAATCCAAGATAATGGCTTTGGGTTTTGGTTTACCTAGCAGGATTAGAAGTTAACGTCATGTTTTTTTTTTTTTATTTTTTTTTTATTTTAGTAGGTGGTAACTCTCTATAGTATGCCATATGGCTGCTTTTTACAATTTTATTATTAGTTTTTAACTCATGTGCCCTGGGTGAGTGGCATTAGGCCTCAGGCTTTAGTAAATTGGCCAGGTGGGATTTTTGACTTTGAGGGGTCACTGAAGCATATAATAACTTTGTCCCAGAAAAGTGACAGTTTTTATTCAGGCAAGACTACAAACGCCTGTGCCTAAGACAAACCTAGCTGCACAGGTGACCTCAGCATTTCTGGATATAGATGTCTGTAGGTGAGACTACGACAGCAAGACCTTGAAATTCATTGGCACAGCTTTGACTGGTATTTCAGGTGAAGCTGAGTTGAGCTTAGTTCTTTTTGACTTTGGAAGCAGTAATGATATTTGTTGCTTTTAAACTGCAACTGAGTTTTGTACATCCTACAGAACACTTGGGGTGTTCTAGCTTTGTATTGTTTGTGCTTGGGCTGTGTAGGAAGTACTAAAACAGTTGACTCACATTCTTTTCCTCTTTATGTCATGTCACTTGCCTTCAAGGCCAAGAACGATAAGTGTGGAAGGAATAAACTAGAGGGCCTGAGATTTTTTAACTGACTAATATTTCAGTGTGGATCCTGATTTCCTAACTCAAATTATGAGTTTTTCCAGAGAAGTGTGATAGACTATTATAAATGAATAACAATGAATGGAAACTTTTTTTTATAAACAAAATACTTTATCATCTTAGAATAATGTAAAGACATACCTCAAAGTTAAGGTATTGCAAACCCATAGTCTAAGAAGGGAATTAAAAAGAGTTTTACCTTTTAACTCCAGAAATCAAATTGAAAATTTTTTTTAGGCAATTAAAAAGCAACTGGGATGATTAGTTAAAAAAACAAAATAAAAACTGACTGGCTAAGTAATCTGAAGGAAGAGAGTGGCTTATTTAAAAAGTTGATATTTTAGCTGATAGTCAATACAAATACAAAGGGAAAAATGAGATCTTAAAGGTCAGGGTGGGCCAGATATAAAAGGGAAAGAGTTGAACCTAAACCTAATTGCTCTAAAAAAAGATGAAGAGAAAGGAGAGAGATTGGTTTAATTGTTACCTGGACAGAAAAGATGACTGGAACTAAAAGAATTCTGACACAGAAGGAATACCAGGATCTCAGAGAGCAGGGCTGAGTAACTATGTTGGAAACATTCAAATGACTGTGGAGATTGCATCCTTAAAGGTGATGATAGAGAATCCTTTTTAAGACTAATTGTGTAAATATACCTGAAAGATTAGGATAACAATGCCATTTGGTTCCAAGGAAATATGAACACATTTAAGAGGAGAAAATTAGAGAGATTAGTGCAAAATATTCAAGCCATTAGTAGGTGAGTTAAAGGGAGAAATCAAGTATTTCTTTGTCTTGAGGTAACATGCTTGAGAAATATACGGAATTCGTATTCTATAGAAAGGGCACAACAAAGACGAGACAGATAGAATGCCAATAAATCAGGGCTTTGTCTATGTGTCAGCCTGAAGAGAGATGTTCTAACGGTTGGTATTACCCAACTAAAGAAGAGAAAATAGACAATGTACTTTAGGTGGAGCCAGACTCCCTGGTTTTATATCTCTCACTATGGGAGGTTCCAGAAGATATAATTTAGAGTAGTATATTAGAAAACAAGCTTCCTGACTAGAAAAATGCAAAGAAGGCAAATGGAGAAAAGTCACTTAAACTAAACAGACACACAAATACATCAAATAGAGAAAGAAAGAAATCAACTTAAGTAATAATTGAATTGTTATCAGTACTCCTTAAAACAGTCAAGGTCCTCAAAAACAAGGAAAGTCAGAAATTGTCACAGCAAGAGGAGCCAAAGGACACATGAGACTAAATATAACGTGATATCTTAAATGAGAGCATAGAACAGGGAAAAGCACATTAGGTAAAAACTAAAGAGGTCTGAATAAAACATGAACTTTAGATAACATATTAATATAGGTTAATTATTTGGGACAAATGTACCATACTGAAGTAAAATCTTAATAAAAGGGGAAACTAGGTGTGAGTATATGGAAACTCTGTAGTATCTTTGCAACTTTTCTTTAAATTTAAAACTATTTGAGATTAAAAATAATTATTAAAAATTGAATTGTTAGAATGTCAGATGAGTCTTTGGGCAATTATAAAGGGAAATACTAGAAATAACTTTTTAAAATTAATTGAGGTATAATTAACATATAACATTATATTAATCTCAGGTGTATTTGGTATTTATGTACACTGCAAAATGATCACCACAATAAGTCTAGTTGATGTCCATCACCTTATATAATTACAAATCTTTTTTCTTGTGATGAGAACTTTTAAGATTTACTCTTAGCAACTTTCAAATATATAATAAAGTATTATTAACTATAGTCATCATTTTGTACATTACATCCCCATGACTTATTTATTTTATAACTTTTGACACCTTCACCCATTTTGCTCACCCCTCCACCCCACCCCTCTGGAAACCACCAATCTGTGTTCTCTATCTATGATCTTGGTTTTTTGTTTTCTTTTGTTGATTCCACATATAAATGAGATCATACAGTATTTATCTTTGTCTGACTGATTTCAGTTAGCATAATGCCCTCAAGGTCCGTTTATGTTGTCACGAATGGCAAGATTTCATTTATTTTTGAATAGTATTTCATTGTGTGTGTGTGTATATATATATACACACACATACACACACAACATATTCTTTATCCATCTATTGATGTACACTTAAGTTATTTCTGTATCTTGGCTATGAAAAATAATCCTACAGTGAACATAGGGGTGCATATATTTTTTGAATTAGTGTTTTTATTTTCTTTGGATAAATATCCAGAAGTATTTCAACTTTTAATTTTTTGAGGAATCTCCATACTATTTTCTAAAGTGATTGTACCAATTTACACCCCACCAATGATACACCAGGGTTCCCTTTTCTCTACATCCTTGCCAACACTTATTTATTGTTTTTTTTTAATATAATAATCATTCTAAGAGGTACAATATAGATAATAAATAACTGTTTTGAGAAGCACTGTTGGTCTTCACTTGGCTGCTAAGAGCAATGCACTAGTATTAATAGCAAACAAGACAAAAGCTCATTGATGATGATTATTTGAATCAACTGTGGGTGAAAAGAAGCGCCCTTTCTTAAGAGGAAGATTTAAAAAATTAAGCATTCTATAAGAGGCGGAATGAGACCAGGAATGAAAATATTCATTACAAGTCATTATGGAGGTTGTGTCATTAAACAATGCTGACAAATCAACATTGGAATACAAGAAACATAGAGCTCAAAGGGGAATTAAGAATTAAGAGGATTCAAATATACCAATGGAGAAAAAAGTTACCTAAAACAACTGAGCCTGCCATTATTGCAATTTTCCAAAAACTGCAAAACAAACACACAAAAAAAATTATTTGAAGATGGGGATGGATATAATTGGATGATTTCCCTCCTAGTAAACTTATTGCTGTCATTACTTCTTTGGTGGAATTGAAGTTAATCTCCCAGTTTGTGAATTCTGGCCAGGCTGATATCAAAATTCTCTTTGTACCCACCTTCCTTCCCTCAGATACCATTGAGGCTCTATTGTGATATTTGGAATTATTGAGTACTGAATTTTGAAGCATAATTTTGCCTGTGATTACTTTTAGGAACCAGGTAATTTTTTTTTTCAATTTCATGGACATGGGGCAAATACTGTGATAATCTTTTATGTCCTATTAACTTTTTAGACCCCTTAAAAATGTATATCATGAGATTTAGTGATAAATGTATTCAATCTTGAGCCTCCAAAAGAATTACCAAGGCTGGAGCTGCTGAAGGGTGCTTTTCCCAGCATTGAGAACTCACTCTGTTGAGACTGAGTGAAATGTGGAATTGAAGAGAATTAATTTTAGGTGAATAATTTCTTAGGAATTTTAACACATAGGGGCAAAAGGATTTATTTATTTTTATTGTGAATTACAAGAAATTTTTCTTTTTTAGTTTAATTTCTCCCTGAGAAATTTTAATCAGGGTTATATTTAGGTTGGGACATATCTTTATTTCTATTTTATAGTTGGAGAATCTTAATGTTGTTATTTTATATCCTCTGATAGAAAGTACTAAATACTGTGGCTGGATATAATTTGGGTTGGGGAATAGAAAGCAATCAACTTTCCTCATAAGGTGACAGTGCATCTTGAGATTAATTTAACTAATGCATTGTCAAAATACTTTTAAAATCTAAACTCTATTATCTCCCATTATTGTGAAGAAAAAAATATATTATGGAGACATGTGAATACTTTAGCTAAATACTCACAATCAGCATTGCAACAGCACTTTAAATTTTATAAAGCGGTTTCATGCACACTATCATTTGCTTGACTCATCTACCTGTCCATTCATCCATCCATTCATCCTTTACCTGCCTTGAACACATACCTGTTCTTCCCAAGCTTCATTTACTTTACTTCAATGTTTCATTGGCACTAAGCAAGCAACAAAGTTCTTGATAAAATGCAAACAATTACCCATATTTATAAAACATTTAAATGTAATTTATAAGATTAATACCACTTTACATTTATCTTGTATAGTAAAGCTATAATGATACAGTCTAAAGAATTAAAATCTACTGCTCAATAAAATCAGGTGACTTTTTAAAAATCACACTGCTAGTATGTGGCAGCTCATGGAGCTCACACTACTTTTTTCCTCCTAAATGAGGACTCTTTCCACTACACCACACTATCTCTATGGAAAACATGATTTTAGTTTCTTTTTTATAGTTATATTTTCTTTTTAAAATATCTATCTATTATCTTCTATCACTCATCTAATCATTTATCATTATCTTTCTAGATATATAGATATAGATCTAAATCTAAGGGAAAGCACTTTTTTACTGGTAGTAATTTACCTTCCTTAGGGTGCCCGGTGGTGACATAATTGATTTTGTTGCCATTGATTAAAAGTCGCATTAAGTTTAAAACTGTCAGCTAAGTCCAGAGATAACATTTTATAATGACTTTTAATAGTCATAGAAGAAGTGATTTCATTGCATTCATAAATTTGATTAATGATATTTTCCCAGGATCAAAATAAATGAGGTGCTCATTTGCATGTTTAATTATTGTATTACAGGTAGATTTTCCTGCAATATATATTTGCGACAGAAGAAGAGTACCCCAGGGAAGGGCCTAGTAAACAACCCTGAAAATTGATATTATTAGTAACATTTAGAAATCTCCAAATGGTCATGTTTTCATTTACCAAAAAAGAGAAAAGTATTTTGATTCACTCAGATTTTTACTATGGCAAATAATGGATATAATCTCTTTTATCTAGAAAGAACTGTTCTAGTCAGATATTTCGGAATTCCTAACATGCCCCCTCCAATACCTTTTTGAATTCTACCAGTTGCTGAAAACCATGCCATATTTTAGTTTGCATGAAATTAATCTTCCTACAATTTTTATCTACCAGAGTTTCTCATTGCCTTTTTTTCTTGTTAGGAGAGCAAACTTGTCTTTATTACCATTTCCTTCTAATCTTTCAGCTTCTTAATCATTTTATCTATGGGTTGGTGTGCATTCTATTTTTTTAAAGCCCACTTAATCTAATTCAAAGTCATTACCCCATATTTGAACCATGGCTTCTATATATATAGTTTGTTATTCATGGAGTTTCTAATCACTTTTTTTTTAACTTTGTTATCTTTTGCATCATTTCCTGTTGTCTCAATCATGATATTGATTCTACGTAGTTACCCCTCATCCCCACCTTTTTTGGTTGAGAACTGCCTCTAGTGTACTCCCTGCCCTCCTGAAGCTTACATTCTATTGAGGAATAAAGATGATCAAAATAAAGAAATTTTATAGTTTTGTTTGTTGATTCTACTTGCTATCAGGGAGAGGACTATGTAAGAAGTGGAAAGTCTTAGCTACCACTTTAGCAAGGGATGGTGCATTTCTCAGGTTCTAAGTTTGAAATCTGTCATATATTTATTTATGAAAATCGATATTTTAAATGGCGTTTCTATTCTTTAGTATTCATAGAATATTCAATATGTATTAAATTAGGCACTATAGAGGCTTTAGTGGCCTGCCTAGAACTAAATCAACATTGTTTTTAAGCAAAGAAAATAACGTACTTCAATTTCAAAAGAGGAAAAAAGGTCTGCAAGTGAACTTTTAAAACAAAACCTATTTGTTACAACCCACTGGTTAAGCTGACAATTGACTATGTTGTGAAGTTATTCTAAATGAAAAATCATTTTTTTAACAGCCTGTCTAAGCAGGAATCATAGGCTTTTTAAAATTTCCTATAGATGTTTCAGCATTTAAAACCCATTATTTATAAAGATTGTATAACATTGTCAGGCTGTAAGTCATTTGAAATGTTGGCTATTTAGCTATACAAGGAACCTGATGTTGCCCTTAAATTGACCTATTACTAAAAAGGTCAGCCTAGACTTGTTTTTTGGTAAAGATTCATGGAACCATTTTTTGTAGTTCCTCTTATTCTTAGTCTGTTACATTTAAAATGAAGATAAAGTTAAAAAACAGCAACAACAACAACAATATCCAAATGTTCTCATTAATTCAAGGTGTGAGGATCCCTGGAAAGAATGCAATTATACCCTAGAGGCAGCCAGATTTTTGAGTCTTAAATTTGCCACTTTGTCTATTTTAGCCATTTTGTTTTGTTTATTTCAGATTTCACTCATACAGAGAATCCATCTGTATGCCAAGATTTTAATTTACTACTATTTGAAATGAAAAACTGTATTTATAAGCAGGTTTAGTTTATAATTGTTTTTGCTTTTGTTTTTATTCACTTGGTGGTCAGGGGTTTTTTTAATCTAAAGACCCCTCCCCCCATATATGTTTTAGAATGGCTGAAATAAATAAGTCATGGGGATGTAATGTACAACATAGAAAATATGGCCAATAATATTGTAATAACTTTGTATAGTGATAGGTTACTAGAATTGTCATGGTAATCACTTCATAAGATATGTATATGTTGAACCATTATGTTGTATACCTGAAGCAAATATAAGGTTGTAGGTCAATATACTTTAATAAAAAAAAAAACTATAAAATTAAGCGAAATCTTTAGCAAAAGTAAATATTCCCCTTATTGCTACAAACTTTGAAATAAAAGATAATCATTATACTCGGTGAAATACAAATGAGAAATGTGAAGGAAAGAGTTAAAACATTTATGAGACAGTCTTAATTTCTCTAAGGAGATTTGTTTATTAAATTAAATGTCAAATTAATAGTTTGTTGCATAAATATGATATATATAAAGCAAAATGTCCACCACTCTTTCTGAATCTTTCTCTACCTCTGTTCTATGGCCCGTTGTGAGTGAGCATAAACCTATATTTCTAGATATTCTCTAGGCTTCTATAAATATGTTTATGTATCTATTTTTCTGTACAAAATTAAGATAATAATATACATATTGTTTCACAGACTTTTTAAAAGTCGATGTATAGTAAACATCTTCTGATATTAGTACCAAGTCTTTTAGTTTTTAATAGCTTTATTGAGGTATATTTGACATATAATAAATTGTACATATCTGAAGTGTACAATTTGTAAGGTGCGACATATGTGAATTCCTGTGGAAGCATCACTACGATCAAGAAACTGAACTTATCATTCTTTAAAAAGTTTTCTTATTTCTCTTTTTGATCCTTCCCCCTTACACCTTCCCATAATCAACAACCCTAGTCAATCACTGAACTACTTTTGCTTACTAAAGATTAATTTACATTTTCTAGAACTTATATAAATGGAATCATAGAGTACAAACTCTTATTTTTGTCTAGCTTTTTCACTCAGCATAATTATTTTAATATTCTTGAATGCCAATATGCATATTAAAGGGATATTCTTTTCCATTGATGAGTAGTACTCTGTCGTATGAATATACCACAATGTGTTTATCCATTCACCTGGTGATGCATATTTGGATTATTCCCAGTTTTTGGCTGTTACTAATGAAGCAGCTAAGAAACATTTGCTTCAAGTGTTTGTGTGCATATATGCTTTTTTCTTCCCTCTTTGGTAAGCACTTAGAAGCCTAATATCTGGGTCATGTGATGGGTGAATGTATATATTTTTTAGAAGCTACCAAAGAATTTTCTAGAATAGCTATCAGTGTATAAAAATTCTAATTTCTTCCAATCCTTGACAGACCGTAATATAGTTAGTCTTTTTAATTTTAGCCATTCTACCAGGTGTGTAATGTATTATTTAAGTTTTAATTGAATTTCCCTAATCATCAATGACGTTAAGCATTTTTTTCATATGCTTATTTGTTCTTCAGATATCTATTTTTGACAAAAAATATTTTCAGATCTGTCAGAATCAACTGTTACTTTCTACAAAAAAGGCCTCTTGGGATTTTCATTGGAATGGTGCTGAATCCATAGGTCAACTTTGAGAGAATAGACATTAACAATATTTGAACTTCAATTTATGAACACACTCTATTTCTTCATTTGTATAGGTTTTCTTCACTTTCTCTCAAGAATATTTGGTACTTTTCAGTGTATGGCCTTTCCATTTCTTCATCAGATTTATCCTTAAGTATGTCATATTTTTGATGCAATTGTATTATTGATTTTAAATTACAATTTCCAATTTTTCATGGCCAGTACATAGAAATACATTTCATTTTTGTACACAGATCCTGTTAACTTCATTTATTTGTTTTAAAAGCTTTTTTTTTTTTTTTTTGTAGATTTCATAAGATTTTCACACAGATGATCGGGTCATTTGCTAATGTGTCTAGTTTTATTTCTTCCTTACCAATGTGTATGCCTTTGATTCTCTTTTCTTATTTTATTGTCCAGGCTAAAGCTAATAAACTTCCTTGTCTTGTTCATAATCTTAGAGGGAAAGTTTTTATTCTTTATCATGAATATAATGTAAGCAATAGGTTTTCTGTATATGCACTTCATTAGGCTGGGGAAATTTTATGAGGATTGTTTTTTAGACTTTATGAAAGCTATCTCTTCATTTATTGAGATTGTTACATGGATTGACTTTTGATGTCTGTTAATATGGAGAATTATATTGATTAATTTTTGAATATTACACCAACCAGTCAGTCCTGGGATATATATCACTGTCATGGTATATTATTCTTTTCAATTTATTTATTTGATTTGATTTGTAACAATTTTGTTAAGAAATTTTGCATCATTTGTAATGAGGGATATTGGCGTGAAGATTTCTGTTGTGGTAACTTTGGATTTGGAATGAGAATAACACTGGATCATAAAGTGAATTGAAAATTATTTCTTCCCCTTCAATTTTCAATTTTAGAAATAGTATTATTTTTCCATAAATTTTTGCTAACATTCACCAGTGAAACCCTATGGGAAAGGTTTTTTTTTTTTTGTGGAAAGATTTTTAACTATATATTTAATAATTAATTTAGGGCCTTTTAAGTTATTTCTCTATATATTTTCACCTTTATTGAAATAGTACTTAGTTGCTTGTATTTACATTGTATAATTAAATGAGCCTTTTTCAATTATAGTTGATGTACAATAATATACTAGTTTCAGTTGTATAGCATAGTGATCAGAGATACACATAACTCACAAAATGATTGCCCCACTAAATCTAGTACCCCTCTTCCCTTTACATATTCATTACAACATTATTAACCATCTTCCCCATGCTACATTCTACATCTCCATGTCTATTCTGTAACTATTCATTTGTACCTCTTAATCCATTTGCCTTTTTTTTGTCTCCCCCAACCCTTCTCCCATTTAGTATCCCTCTAAATAAATATTCTCTGTATCTATGAGTTTATTTCCGCTTTTGTTGTTGTTGTTGATTTTGTTCTTTAGATTCCACATGTATGTGAAATCATGCAATATTTGTCTTTCTCTATCTGACCCATTTCATTCAGCACAATACCCTCTAGGTCCATCAAAGCAGTATCTTTCTCCATCCCCTTCATTTTGGTCTGTTTGTATCTTTTAAGCTGAAGTGAGTCTCTTGTAGGCAGAATATGTAGGGGTCTTGTTTTCTTATCCATTCAGCCACTCTATCTTTTGGTTGGAGCACTTAATTCTTTTCCATTTGAGGTACTTGCTGATAGGAATATAGTTATTACTATTCTTTATTCGTGTTTTTGATAGATGTTTTTTTCTTCTTAAAGAAGTCCTCCAACATCTCCTGTAATACTGGTTTGGTTGTGATAAATTCCTTTAGCTTATTTTTGTTTGGCAAGCTCTTTTTCTGTCCTTCAATTCTAAATGAGAGCTTTGCTGGATATAGTATTCTTGGTTGTAGATCCTCGGTCTTCATCATGTCAAATATGTTGTACCAATCCCTTCTGTACTGTATAGGTCCTTTTGAGAAATCAGCTTCCAGTCTTATGGGTACTCCCTTGTAGGAAAGTAACTGCTTTTCTCTTGCTGCTTTTAAGATTCTCTTTTTGTATTCAAACTTTAGCTTTTTAATTTTGATGTGTTTTGGTGTGAGCCTCTTTGGGTTCCTGGTTTTTGGGACTCTCTGAGCTTCCTGGGGTTTTATGTATATTTTCTTCACCAGGTTAGGGAAGTTTTCCATCATTATTTCTTCAAATAGCTCTTCAACATCATCTTGTTTTCCTTCACGTACCCCTATGACACAGATATTTTTACCTTTAGTAGTGTCCCATAGGCTCCTTAAATTCTTATAGCCTTGGCTTCTTTTTTCTTGCCATTCTGATTGAGTGTCCTTGGCTTTCCTGTCCTCTATATAGGTCACTTGATCTTCTTTATTCACTTTGTTTATCCCATTTAATATACTTTTCATCTCAGATAATGTGTTCTTCATTTCTGATTGGTTCCCTTTTATAATTTCCATTTCCATTTTTATGTTTTTAATCTCTTTGTTAAAGTTCCCACTGAATTCATCTATATTTCCTATAAGTTCATTGAGCATCTTTATAACCAGTGTTGTGAATTCTGCTTCTGTTAGATTACTTGACTCCATTATTCCCGGATCTCGGTTCTGTTCTCTCATATAGTTTCTGCTTCTTTGTCTTCCCTAATTTTAGCTGCCTTTCTGTGTCTGTTTCTATGTACTAAGCAAAACTCTTAAGTCTCCAAGTCTTATTAGTGAAGCTTTGTGTAGTAGGTGTCCAGTGGCACAGATCTGAGAGGAGTTCAGCTGCAGGCCGCATTTAGCCCAGCCTGTGCCCCTTTGGGGCCACCTGTTAAGATTCAGCAAGCAAACCACAGAAGCTGTGCTTATAGTTGCTTCAAGAGACCACAACAGAAACCGAGGCCAGCTGCCATCACTGTGAGTCTGGGTGCTGCTCAGCAAGGGGCACCAGACTAAGTGAGGACACACCTGGATGTGGCTTGGGTGGGGCCACAAGCTGGGGGAGGTGGAGTTTCAGGGAATCCTCTGGGCAGAATGATCTCTGTTAACCAGTTTGATGACATCTCCACTGTGGTGATGCTGAGTCTGCACACTGGGGGTAGGGGTGGGGGTGGTGGTGTGGTGGGGATCAACAGAGAAACAATGGATACCACTGGCACTTCTGTTTGGAAGAGATCCTCATCTCTAGCTCTCCTTCAGCAACTCACTGTCCCCCTGTAAGTCCCTGGTGCCTCCTGGAGCAGCCAACCTGGTGCTGGTGTTCAGAACAAGTGAGTCTGTCAGTGTGAAATTCCATTCGCAGACATTTTTCCTTTAAGAGGCGTCTACAGCTGCTGGCTGTTGCTGCCATGACTGTAGCCTCTGTCCTACTCAGCCATTTGGGAACAGACAGTCTTGCATCCTCGCCCTGTCCTTTCTGCCATGCAGGATGATTTCTTAGATTTCTCCTTAATTGTATGGCTTGTTCATCTAGATCCCAGGCAATTTTTTCTTGCTGTTTATTCCTTCTTTCTGTCACAACTTTGATTTGGTTACCAGAGGGATGAATAGGGCCTCTATCATCTACATCATTTTTTTTTCCAGTTCTAAGTTATCTATATATTCTTGACTAAGTGTTGGAAATTTGAGTCTCTCAAGGAATTTGTTCATTTAATAAATGTTGTTAAATTTATTGATATAAAGTTTTTCATAATATTTTCAGATTGTCTTGTAATATCTAGAAAATCTTTCATTGTATCACTGCTTCCATTTCTGACATTGTTTGTGCTTTCTTTTTTTCTTGATTAGTTTGACTAGAGGTTTCTCAATTTTGTTACTGTTCTCAAATAACCAGCTTTTGATTTAATGGACTTTAAAATTTTTTCCTATTTTCAATTTTGTTGATTTCTACCCTGATCTTTATTTTTACTTTCTTCTACATAATTTGGTGTTTCTTTCCTTTGCTTTTTCCAGTTTTTTAAAGTGGAAAATCAGGCTATTGATTTGAGACCTTTATATTATTTGTGTTTATTGATATACTTTTTCCCCCTAATTTCTTTTTAACAACATACTTTAAATTTTGGTTGATTTTTAAAAACTTTTAAAAATTTAAATAAGGAGAAATCTCTAATGTGGAAAGAGCTAGTATACTGACATATCTTAAAGGAGAAACATTAGGTACTGAACTGGAGAGAAATGGTGAGGGGTGAGGGTGCCACCGCCATGGCCTGGTGAATCCATGATTGCATTTCTCACCCAAGGTAAAAAGCTTTCCCAAAATAATGTACAAACAAGCTGCACATTACACCTTTAGCTATTATCTCCCCTTTCAAATATCTGTTCTACATAAAAAGACAAAGAGAGGAAAGGTCAGAATAAAAACAAAAGAAACAAAGCAACCTTCTCAAGAACAACAACAAAAAATCCCAAACCCTTTTTACCATGAAAGATATGAGGTCAAAAGCTTACAGTACAGTATTCCCTGTAACCAATGGAAGAAAGTCATCTACACAGAGGCTTAATAGAAATTTCCACTCCAAAGCTTTGTAACATGCTGAAGACAGGGCCCTGGGGACACTAAAATCTTGGAGGCCACCCAATTGAGGTGGAGAAATGGTGAGTGACAGGTCAGATGCACCTGGAAGATCACTAGCCAAATAGGGGCTGGTGGTCCCAGTGGAGAGCATGGCTAGGGGACAGATGGTATCCAACCCCAGCGCTGTGCCACTCCTGTCCCGGGTGACCTATTTGTCTTCTGTCTATTTCACATTTTCAAATAGCAAGAGTTGGCTTTCTGAAATCTGTATTTGTCAATCATCACAGAACATGAAAAAGCACAAACAATTTAGATCCTAGGTTGTCAAAGGCCATTTCCAATAGACCTGCTAACCCAGGCTTACTCTGAAAGTACAAAGAGACAAATATAGAGAGGCAATGTGCAGCTACTTGATGGATGGGAACGAATTAGCTGTGGGTGGACCTTTACCAATTTACCACACACTGCCTATGTGGACCAGTTCTGAACATGGCTGCGTGCATATGTGCACACCCTCAGCTTCCTTGGCTCTGAGCATCAGTCACAAACCTCATTAACCATCCAGAAGGCAGATCCAGAAGTCAGGAAGGTGAGGGCATAGCTGAAGAGAACAAAAACCAATATTTAACGACAAGATATCTCAATATTCCTGAAAGTGGCTAGAATGATCATGGGTTTGGAAATGGACAGGTTGCTTTGTTTCCTTTGTTTTTATTTCCGAATGTGAGTCATCCTTTGTTTTCCCCTTAAGGATTTAGAGCCAGAAGTGTATGAATTCCAAGTTTGAAAACAATAATGGACGTATTAAAAGGGGAAAACAATAGTGAAGAAAACCAGACCAAACAGAGCTGGCAGAGAAGTCCTCAGTGGATAGATGACACCTCTCAGAAACCCTACACTCTGGGGTTTCGCCCCACTTAGTGGTTGACTTGGGAGAGACTTACTGCAGGATCACTGGTTGCCCAGCAACAGGCTGCACCATCAGTTGTCAGGGCAAAGCTGCTAGCTTCAGAAGGGAGGGTGATTTTAGCAGGAAAAAGGTACACGAGAGGGCTCTGACACTACCCTCATTTCAGCAGCAGAAAAGTTAAGCGTGAATTTTCACCTGTTCCTGTCAGAGGCCTCTGCATGGATCTGTGCTCTGAGGATGGGGTTCTGAAACTAAAGTAAGACCCTAAGTCCTATTTCCTTGAGTTTGGCTCTAAAATGACAAAAGGAAGAGAGAGATTGCACCTTAAAACATCTCTGCACTAAAAACTGCATTTAATCAGACCAAGGAAGGGATGAGGTGTTGGGTAAGTTTTGGGCTGGCCTTCTGTCCCCAGAGTCCAGTTTAAAATCTGTATCTTAGTAGGAAGAGCTGCATCTCAGGCACATAGAGGTGGTGAAAGCACTGAAGTTCACATATAATTTCCTGGACTTTCCTGCACAGAATAATTCAGACATCATATATAAATAGAGCTGTGAAACATGTACTTTTTCTTCACCTCGACCTACAACATCAATACATATGAATAAACTCGATTGTTCTGTTTTTATTGGTGGGTGAGTAGAAAACATAAGGGTAGATAAAAGGGCTGGAGAACAGGTGACTCTTTTGTTTTAATTTTTTCTCAAATAGGAAGTACTGTCACTCTGATGGCAGGATCACCTGAAGGGTATGTCTTGAGTTTGTAACAGCATACAAGACTGTTCTGTTGAATTTCAAACTGAGAAAACCTTTTTCCTTTTTACAATGTGCTCTGGAATGAGGAGTCTGACCATGTTCCTAAGTGTACAGGCAGCAGTGAGTATGGGTGGCTCCTGCAAGGGCATTTAGGTGACCGAGGCAGGTGGAAGCTGAGTGAGCTGCAGAGGCAGCAGTCAGCCCTTTGCAGGGAAAGAAAGGGCAGAGCAGAAGAGCACACAGGGCAGGTGAATGCAGGCAACTCTGTCAAGTGGGCAGCCCCTTCAGAAGGGACTTTAAAAACTCAGGGGATGAAGAAATAAAAAAAGACAAGCAAGTAGAGTAAGATCTGAGGATGGAGGTAAGAAGGGGAATGCTGAGAACTACAGATGAAGCAGTAAAGCATCTTTCAAGAAACTGGCCTTCTCCAGAGGACCCTGGGATGAGAGCCAGAAATGCTTTGCTAGAAATGTCCCCCCACTACCTTAAAATAGTAAAGAACAACACTCAGAGTCACCTCAGCAGTTCTTAAGGTGCTTCTTTTCCCATGTTCTATACTGCACATAGCTTAGAAACACAGCCTAAGCGGCTGTGATATACCTACACACCTGTGGTGACAATGAGGAGAAACTCTTTGGGGTACATCCCTGCTCACCTGTTGCTTGTCGTCGGGGCCAGGTCTTCCCAGAACCATGGGCAGTGGCTGGCAGCAACTCCTTCAGGTGGAGGATTGCTTGTTTACTCTGAAGAGTGTGTTCAAAACTTGGTAGACTGTTTTTTTTGCATTTTCATTCATTTCAAAATACTTTCTAATTTTTCCTTTTCTTATTTGACTCATGGGTTATTTAGAAATGTGCCCCACCTCAAAAAAATTTTGGAGGTTTTCTAGAGTTTTCCTGTTATTGACTTGTAATTTAATTCCTTTGTGGTCAGAGAACATTGCATGACATATTCTTTGAAATTTACAGAGACTTGTCTTATAGCCCAGAATATATTGCTCTATGTTCCTTGTGTGCTTGAAAAAAAATGTATATTCTGCTGTTGTTGGGGGCAGTGTTCTATAAGTGTTAATTGGATGAAATTAGTTAAATGATGTTCATGTCTTCTATATCCTTACTTATTTTTTTGTCTATGTATTTCATTAATTTTTGAGAGAAAAGTGTTGAAATCTCCTCCTACATGCTTCATATATTTTGAAGTTCTGTTATTTCTTCTTGGTGAGCAGATGCTTTTTCTTTATTAAACAATAATCTTATGTAAATATTTATATAAATATGACAGTTACTTGTATGGTTACCATATTTGGAGCTCTTCATTCATTTACATTGACTAATGTTTTAAAATCTGGTATATTTTATTTAAATCTTTTTTCTTTTTGCTTTAAGAACTTCTTTAATATCTCTTGTGATGCAGGTCTGCTGGCAGTGAGTTTTTTCAGCTT
This sequence comes from Eidolon dupreanum, assembly GCA_028627145.1. Lineage (NCBI taxonomy): Eukaryota > Metazoa > Chordata > Mammalia > Chiroptera > Pteropodidae > Eidolon > Eidolon dupreanum. Next base: position 30,614,800 of record CM053514.1, read on the forward strand.
TCGTATGTCTGAACAAGTCAAATATATTTTCATTGGTTTAAAAATTATGAATTGACATTTTTTCACTTTTAATTCTTTAAAGATGTTGCTTTAACCCTGTCTTCTAGTTTGCTTTTTTAAATAAGAAATCTGTTATCTTTATATTTTTTCTTTTGTACAGCTTTTTCTCTTTTGAACATATTGTCTTTATTACTGGTTTGAAGAAACTTAGTTATAATATACCTTTGTGTAGTTTTTTTCATATTTCTCATGTTTTATATTTGTTGTGATTCTTGCTGTTGTGTGTTTATAGAATTTATAACATTTGGGAAAGTTTGGCTGTTATTTCCTATAATAATATTGTAAAAAGTAGTAGCTGGTAAAGAAAATTTTACTCTCTTCATGTTGAAGTAAGAGGAGGCTGTAACAAATAGACTGAAGATACAAATACCAGTGTTTGCTAAATGGTTTTTAACAACTCATTCATTCAGCAAATATTTTGCCGAGTTCCAGCAATTTGAAGATACTGACACACCCAATAGTATTAGTTAAACAAAATATATAATATGGAAAATTTATTGATTACATTTTATAGTTTGCATTTTATAGTTTACATTAGACTCTGAAGACTTTATAAATTATTTTGTATTAAATTTTTTTCTTTTAAACAAATGGAAGATGCATTTTAAACAAAACAAAAACACATTGGACAACCTAACATTTCACTACTGAATTTATTTTGTTCATATGTGTAACCAGTGCCTGTAACAATAATTGTTCCTTCTATACTAGCATTTGACACTAGAATTTAACCTGTATAAACCCAACTTAATGAATTTGGAGAAGTAAGTTTCTTTACCTCTTTTGAAAAAATTTTTCTACTCATTGAGAAATCTCTTAGGAAACATACAAATAACCATCATGTTTGAGATTCTGATATTTTTCATAAAGACATTTATGATTTATGAAAAACAAATGAGGGAGAAATCTCTCTTTTATAGTTACAATATCCACATTACATAAAATCTCAAATCAAAATATTTCTCCAAATTATTTAAAGTTCTTATGTCTGTGTTCATTGCTTCAGAAACACATGTTTTCTTACTAGAAATATTAGTAAAGTAGCATTATAAAAGTGGGATAATTTCTTTCATATAAAATTTTTATGGTCAATTTTTTTTGAGAAATATAAGAATCAAGTGCTAAAATAATTTTTCATTTAAAGAAATTATCCAAGTTAATGACTATGCATTTCTTTCCCTAGAAGAACATTTCAAGATTTGAAAAGGTGAAAATACATAAAGAGAAATATTGCTATGAATTAAACTTTATAAAAGAAAAATAATTCACAGTTGTGAGCTTCTTGGCTAGTAAATAAGCTAGTAAGATTTTGTAAATAAGCCAATTTATTGGCTTTTGTTCCAGGCAAAAAGCGTCAGTTCTGGACTGTATGATTCTAAGCAGAATATTTGGCTAGCTTGGGACCAAAGTAGATCATGGTTTTGTGGAACTTGTAGCTTATTTAACTGGGTTAGGGGCCTCTTAAGAAAAAATAACATAAAACTATAGACATCAAATTTGTTATAAAAGGGATATTTGTTTAGAATGAGAAAAATGTCATAAAATGTTATAAATTTTAAAAGCTCACAAATTTCATTAACAAAGGAACACAAAATCCAGACATTATGTTTTTAATAATTAACTGTTTGATCTACCTCTATTATTATGTTGACATGCTGTTTGCCTGCATACTTTTTATTGACTTCTTTTTTCCCATATGGATAGCAACTTGTTCCAGCACCATTATTGGAAGAGTTTTTCCTTTTCTGTTTGAATTTCTCTTGTGTTACTTTAAAAAACCACTTGACTCTATATGTGTAGTATATTTTTAAACACTCTATATTATTCTATTGATCTGTCTATTCTTTAACCATGACCACACTGTCTTGATTATTGTAGCTTTGTAGAAAGTTATGAAGTCAAGCTTAGATCTTCTAACTTTGCCTTCTTTCTCAAGATAGTTTTAACTATACTTGATCCTTTGTTTTTTTAAATAAATTTTTAAAGTGTATTGTCAATTTTTCAAAAAAAATATAGTGGAATTTTTATTGGAATTATGATGAATCTATAGATCAATTTTGGGAGAATTGGTATTTTTTCAATACTTGGTCTTCTGATTCATAAAAATGATATAGATCTCCATTTATCTATAAATATTCAATTGCTTTTAGTAGGATTTTATTGTATTACTATGTAAATTTTGTATTTATTTTTCTTAAATTTAATTTTCTTAAATTTATCCCTTTTGATGCTAGTTTAGATGTCATTTTACAATTTTGTTTTTTAAATGTGCTTTGCTAGTATATTAAAAACATAATTGCTATATGTTTATTAATTCTGTATTCTGCAACATTAGTTCTAGTAGTTTTTTGGGGGGGGTGGGGCAGAGTTCTTAGAATTTTCTGTGTACATGACCATGTCAGTTGTGAATAATGACAAATTTTTTCCTTTCACATTTGTTTGCCATTTTTTCTTTTGCATTTTCCATTGTATACTAATTCCAATGCCATGTTCAATAGATGTGGCTAGATCAGATATCTTTCCCTTTTATGTCAATGGGACAATATTTCATATGACACTGCTAACATAATATTAGTTGTAAATTTTTACCAATTATGTCTCTTATCAGATGTTTTCTTCTGATTCTAGTTTGCTGAGAGATTTTCATCAGATATTATTTAGTTTTTGTCAAATGTATTTTCTTTATTTATTAAAATGATCGCATGAATTTTTTTGACTTAAATTTTTAAAGTGGAGAAACATGGCAGAGTGAGAGATGTCCCCAGATCTCTCAGCTTGAAATAACAATAAGCTGAACATCTAAAACAACAAAAAACAACCAAACTACACACCAGCATGTCTGAATGTGGGATCTGAGCATAAGAGCTGCCATAAGAATGAGCTGGAGCTTGGAATTCAAGAAGTCAACAGAATACACAATTATCTAAACCAAAGGCCTTCTTGAAGACACATTGTATTAAAGTTATCAAAAATCAATGACAAAGAAAGAATTTTCAGGGCAGCTAGGGAAAAGAAGATGGTAAGCTACAAAGGGAAACCCATTAGATTATCATCAGACTTCTCAGCACAAACCATACAAACCAGAAAGTAATGGAATCAAATATTCAAACTATTAAGTGAAAAGAACTACCAGCCAAGAACAATGTATTCAGCAAAGCTGTCCTTTAGATACGAAGAGGAAATTAAGACCTTTCCAGATATACAAAAATTAAGGGAATTCTTCACTACGAGGCCGGCATCACAGGAAATACTGAAAGGGGTCAGCTCAGCTAAAGCAAAATAACAACAACAACAACAACAAAAATACACAACTAAGAGTAAGGCGACTAGCAGACTGATAGAAGCAGAGAAGTGCAACCCTTGCCAAGAAAAGGGCATAATAAGCTTAAACAATAAGAAGAGATTTGTTATAGCAATAATAATGAAGTTTCAGCATACAAAAGGACAAACTGAGGCAACAATGACTGAAAAGGGAAGGATCTAAAGATCCAAATTCACAAAGGGGAATGGAGATAAGGCACGAGCAGAAGAAAATGGATGTGTGTGTGTGTGTGTGTGTGTGTGTGTGTGTATCCTCTACATATTCATAATGATAATCACACACCAAAGATTCAGAACTGAAGTATATAACATAAAACAAGAAGAACCAGAGTGAAACCCACTCCCCCAAAAGAAACTCAGAAACACAAGGAAAAGGAAGCAATGCAAATACTGAGCTACCAGAAAACAAAACAAAAAATGGTTATAGGAAAACCTCATGTTTCAATAATCACCCTAAATGTAAATGGTCTGAACTCACCAATAAAAAGGCACAGAGTTGCAGAATGGATCAAAAACAAAACCTAACCATATGCTGCCTCCAGGAGACACATCTCAGTTCCAAAGACAAATATAGACTCAAAGTGAAAGAATAGAAAATGATATTTTAAACAAATTTCATTCAGAGAAAAGCAGGAGTAGCGGTACTAATATTGGATCAAATAGACTTCAAAATAAAAAAGGTAAAGAAAGATACTGAGGGACATTTCATAAGAATAAAGGGTATCATGCACCAAGAAGACATAGCACTTCTTAATATCTATGCTCCCAGTAAAGGAGCCCTGAAATATATAAAGCAATTGCTAACAGAACTAAAGGGAGAAACAGACCAAAACACTATCATAGTAGGGGACCTAAATATCGCACTGTCGGATATGGATAGATCATTGAAATGGAACATCAATAAGGAAATAATATCCTTAAATGACACATTAGACCAACTGGACATAATTGACATTTACACAGCCTTCCATCCCAAACAGCTTCTTATGGAACATTCTCAAGGATTGACCACATACTGGAACACAGAAATAGCCTCAAGAAATATAAGAAGGTTGAAATCATACCAACCATATTCTCTTATCATAATGCTTTGAAACTAGAGATCAACTGTAAAAAGAAAGCGGATAGAACCACAAATACATGGAGATTAAACAAAATGCTACTGAAGAATAACTGAGTCAAAGAAATAAAAAGAGAGATCAAGAAATATAGCAACAAATGATAATGATACGACATATCAAAATGTTGGGACACAGCAAAACCAGTATTTAGAGGAAAGTTCATATCATTAGGCCTATCTCAAAAAACAAGAACAAGCTCAAATAAGCAACCTAACACTTCATCTTAAAAAAACTAGACAAGGAAGAACAAATAAGGCCTGAAGTCAGCAGAGGGAAAGAAAAAATTAGAGCAGAAAAATGAAATTGAAAACAAAAAACAATAAAAAAATAAATGCAACAAAGATCTAGTTCTTCAAGAAGGTTAATAAAATTGGCATCGTTAAAATGACATTATTACCTAAAGCATTATACAGATTACTGCAATCTCCATCAAAATCCATAGATATTTTTTAAAGATATAGAATAAAAACATCATCAGATTTGTATGGAAGCACAAAAGATCCTGAATTGCCAAAGCCATTCTGAGAGGCATCAAAATGGCTGACTTAAAATTATACTACAAAGTGACAGTAATCAAAATGGCATGGTATTGGCAGCAAAACAGACTCATGGACCAGTGGAACAAAATCGAGAGTCCAGAAGTAAACTTATATTTATATGAGCAAATAATTTTTGACAAAAAAAACAAAAACATACAGTGGAGAAAGAAGGCCTCTTGAATAATGGTGCTGGGAAAATTGGAAGTCACCTGCAAAAGAGTGAAATGAGACTATTTTCTATCACCACACACCAACATAAACTCAAAGTGGATTAAGGACCTAAATATAAGACCTGAAACAATAAAATGCATAGAAAAAAATAAGGAACTAAGCTCAAGGACCTTGGACTTGAAGAGGATTTTATGAATTTGACCTCAAAGGCAAGGGAAGTAAAAGATAAAATAAATGAATGGGACTATATCAAACTGAAAAGCTTCTGCTCAGCAAAAGAAATCATCAACAAGATAAAGAGACAACCATACAAATGGGAAAATATATTCACAAACAATGCCTCTGCTAAGGACCTAATATCCAAAACATAAATAGAACTCATACAATTCAATAACAACAAAGAAACAAAGGATCCAATAAAAAAATGGGCAGAGGACCTGAACTGGCACTTATCCCTAGAGGACATACAAATGGCCAGCAAATATATGAAAAGATGCTCAACATTACTAGATATTAGGAAATTGCAAATCGAAACTACAATGAGATACCATCCCACACCTGTTAGAATAGCTATAATCAACAGGACAAGTAATAATAAATGCTGGGGAGGATGTGGAGAAAAAGGAACCCTCATACATTCCTGGTGGGACTGTAAGTTGGTATAACCACTATGGAAAACAGTATGGAGGATCCTCAAAGAACTAAGAATTGATCTACCATATGATCCAGCAATCTCTCTACTGGGTATTTACCCAGACTTGAAAACAGATATCTGAAAAGATATTTGCACACTGATATTCATAGCAGCATTATTCACGGTGGCCAGGACATTAAAGCAACCAAAGTGTCCTATGATAGATGATTGGCTAAAGAAGATGTGGTACATATATACAGTGGAATGTTATTGAGCCATAAGAAGCGATGAAATGCTGCCATTTGCGACAACATGAATGGACCTCAAGATAATCATGCTAAGTGAAATAGATCAGAAGGAAAAAGTTAAAAACCATATGATTTCACTCATATGTAGAATATAAACCTAAAAGCAACAAATGAACAGGACAAACAAATAGAGCCTCATAGACATGGACAATAGACTAGTGGTTACCAGAGGGTAGGGTGGAAGTAGAAGAGGGGAGGTAGATGGGGAAAAGGTATCAAATATGTGGTGACTTTAAAGAATTAAAAATAAATGAATTAAAAAAAATTTTAGTGATGAATTATATTAGCAGATTATCATATATTAAGCCATTTTTGAATTCTTGGGATATACTTAACTGTGATATGCAATCATTATATATTGCTGAATTTAATTTACTAATATTTTAAAAAGATTTTTGGATATATTTTCTAGAAGGATTTTGTTTGTAAATTTATTTTATTGTAATGTTCTTGTCTGATTATATTAATGATAATATTAGCATTATAAAAGGAATAAATGAGTTGATAACTGTTCCTCCTTCGTTTTCTGAAGGATTTGGTGCAAAATTAGTATCAGTTTTTATTTAAATTTTTATCCGTATTCACTAGTAATGTCATCTGGGGCTAAAGCTTTATCTGTTTTTGTTAAGTGTTGTTGTGAAATTGTTTAATTATAAATTCAATTTCTTTATTGGCTAAAGGGATATTTAAAGTTTTTATTTCTTCTTTAGTCAATTTTAACAATTTGTGTCTTTCAATAAATTTTTCTATTTAATTCAAGGTGATTGCTGGATCAATTGGCATAAATTGGCTCATAAATTGCATTATAATACTTTTACTATGAGTAACATTTGGTGAATCCCCCTTTTTCATACATGGTATGGTATGGTGCCTTTGCTCTTTTCTCCCTTGAACATTCATTCTAGTGTTTTATTAATTTCACTAATCACTTAAAAAAAGCTCTGAAAATTTTTATTTTCTCTATTTTTTTGTTTTTTTATTTTTGTTTCTATTTAAAATTTTATTCTTCCTTTGTTTCATCTAATTACTTAAAATTTTATTTTTAATATTTTTAATAGTTTTTCTAGATTTTAAACTTTGAAACAGAAGTAATTGTTTTATCTCTTTCAATTATTTTAATATAGCATTTAAGCTATACATTCCCTGAGAAAAATTCTGAGAAGGTGGCAGAATTTCTGGAAGCACATTTCAAGAATCTGTCTCACTACCTAGATAATAATTGCACTGGAAGAATTTGTCTGCTGTAACTTGTCTGATGTAGTTTGTAACTCTGGGGAATGTTAAATATTGTAACTTCCAGGGGAAGGTTTAGACAGTAAATTGTGGTTAACACTGGTCAATGTCAGCTGTTACCATGATACCAGATACCCATCTCACACCCATAGCCCCATTGCAGGCATCTGTACATATATTCTTGGAGCAGCTTGCACACAGCTTGCATGAGACGGTTTGAGTAAAAAATGCCCTGTCCTCCAAATACTGGGAATCTGTGCTCTGATCACTGATTGGTGGTTCTATTCAGAGAGTTGCAGACAGAGGCAGAAAGTCATTGTTCTTGCATTTTCCTCCATTGTTGCAAGTAACTCTACCTCTGGATTAAGTGACTTTCAGGGGATTTAAAACTTCAGTGCCCTGTCTCCTTTTCATTTTATATTTTTCACCCTTCTGGGAGCCAGACCTTGAAGACTAAGACATTCAAAAGCAACTGGATATGTAAAGAAAATTAGAAAGTGGCTACATGTGCCCAGAGAAAGGCGCAAGCTCAAAAAAGACCTGAGAAGACTTCAGGTTTATAACTCAGGCAGCTGCCTGGCACAGAGAATGCCTACAACAATTCTAAAAAGAATACAAAAACAGGAACAAAAACAAGCAAATTCTGGGGGAGGGAGGAAATTTGATTTCTAGAGTTAGTACTGGATTCAAATGTACAATTTTTAACAACAAAAAAAGTTCCAAAGCATACAAAGAAAGTGGAAAATATAACCCATTCAAAAGAGTAAGTAAACCAACAGAAATGACCTAAAAAAGACCTGATAGCAGATCTACTAGACAAAGACTTTAAAATAGCTGTGTTAAGTATGCTCAAAGAACTAAAGGATGAGTTGGAGAAAGTAAAAAAATGATGTATGAACAAAACAGAAATATCAATGAAGAAATAGAAAACCTATGAAGAAACCAAAAAAAAAAAAAAAAAGAAAGAAAGAAAAAAAAAAGAAATTCTGGAGCTGTAAAGTACAATAACTGAAATAAAAAAATTTTGTTACAGGTATTCAAAGGTAGATTTGAGCAGGCAGAACAAAGAGTCAGCAAACTTAGAGATAAAACAATGGAAATTATCAAGTTTGAAAAACAGTAAGAAAAAGAATGAAGAAAAGTGAATAGAACACCTATGTGATACCAGTAAGTGAACCATCATACTCATTGTGGGAGTTCCAAAGGAAGATAGGAAGGGGCAGAGAGAATATTTGAAGAAAGAATGTCCGAAAACTTGCCAAATTTGATAAAATACATGAATATAAACATTTGAGAAATTCCATAGAATTCAAGTTAAGATGAATTTAAAGAGACCCACAGGGAGACAAATTATAATCAAACTTTTAAAAGTCAATGACAATCTTGCAAGCACCAGAAAAAAAGTAGTTCATCCTGTTAAAGAGTCTCAATAAAATTATCAGCAGATTTCTGATCAAAAACTTTAGAGGCCAAAGGCGGATATATTCAAATTTCTAAAATTAAAAAAAAAAACACAAAACCTTCAACCAAGAATCCTATAATCCAACAAAACTGTAGGAGAAATTAAGACATTACCAGATAAACAAAAGCTAAGGGAGTTTGCTACTATTAGACCTGAGTTGCAAGAAACACTCAAGGAAATCCTACAAGGTGAAATGATAAGACACTATACAGTAATTTGAAGAAATAAAAATTTTAATAAAGATGAATACATGGGCAATTATAAAAGCTAATATTATTGTAACAACAATTTGTAACTCTACTTTTTGTTTTTTACACAATTTAAGAGACTAACAAATTTTTAAAAAAATTATTAGCTTATGTTTTGGGGCAAGTTATGTATAAAGATATAATTTTTTGACATCAACAACTGAAAGGGGTGGGGACAGAGCTATTAAAGGATAAGAGTTTTTGCATGGTATTGAAGTTAAGTTAGTATAAATTCAAATTAGAGAGTTACAACTTAGGCTGCTAAATGTAATTTCCTTGGTAACAACAAATTGAATAGCTAAAGAATATACACAAAAGGAAATGAGAGAGAAATTTAAAGTTTTACTACAAAAAGAAGCAACTGAACACAAAAATAGAGAGTAACGTAAGAAATGAGAGGCAAAATGTTATAATGCATACAGAAAATAAATAGCAAAATAACAGAAGTAGTCTCACCTTATCAATAATGACTTTAAATGTAAATGGTTTAAATTCTCCAATCCAAAGAGAGAGATTGGAAGAATGAGAAACAACAACAATACATGATCTGACTATAAATTATCTATAAGAGACTCACTTTATATTGAAAGATACCAGTAGATTGAAAGCAAAAGAATGAAAAAAAATATTCCATGCAAATAGTAACCAAAAGAGAACAGGAGTGGCTATACTAATATCAGATAAAATTAAACTTAAATAAAAATATTACAAGAGAAAAAGAAGGATATTATATATTAATGAAAGGTTCAATACAGCAAAAAGATATAAAATGGTAAACACAATACCTACCAAGACTAAATTATGAAGAAATAAAAAATCTGAATAGACTTATAACTAGTAGGAAGATTGAATCAGAGATGTTTGGTTACTGCGGCTTGGACCTGATGGTTACATTGGTGAATTGTATCAGATATTTAAAGATGAACTAATTCTTTTCAAACTTCAAAAACATTGAAGAGGAGAGAAAACTTTCTAACTCATTCTGTAAGGCCAGCATTCCCTTGATAGCAAAGACAGACAAAGACAATACAAGAAAAAAGAGACCAACATCCCTTATGAACACTGATGAAAAAATCCTCAACAAAATACTAGCAAACCAAATTCAGCAGCATATTAAAGGATTATGCACAATGACTTAATGGGATTTATTTCTGGAATGCAAGAATGATTCAATATATGAAAATTGATCAATGTAATATACCACATTAACAAAATAAAGGGAAAAAACTCATATGGTTATTTCAATTGATGTGCATTTGACAAAATTCAACACCTTTTCATGACAAAAACACCTAACAAAAGAGGAATAGAAAGAAACTGCCTCAGCATAATAAAAGCTATATATAAAAAACTGACCGTAAACATCATACTCAATAGTAAAAAGTAAAAAACATTCCCTCCATGATTAGGAACAAGGCAAGGGCCCCTGCTTTTGTCACTTCTATTCAACATAGTACTGGAAGTTCCAGCTAGAGCAATTAGATAAGAAAAAGAAATATAGTTGACCCTTGAACAACACAGGTTTGAATGGCACAGGTCCACTTATACGTAGATTTTAAAATTCCATAATGCACTATTTAAACCCACATTATTCAAGGGTCAACTGTATTTCTGATCTGCAGGCAGGAGTCTGTCTATATGAAGGACTGAATTAAGTTATACATGGATTTTTGACTGTACAGGCATTCAGAGCCCTTAATCCCTGTGTTGTTCAAGGGTCAACTGTAAAATAAATAAAAGGTATTCAAAGAACCAAAAGCAGGATCTCAAAGAGATATTTATACGCTCATATTTATAGCAGCATTCTTTACAATAGCTAAGACATGTCCATGTGTGGATGAATGGATAACCAAACTGTGGATTATGCACACAATGGAATATAATTCAGCCTTAAAAAGAAAATAAATTTTGACATACGATACAGCGTGGATAAAGCTTGAGGACATTATGCTAAGTGAAATAAGCCAGGCACAAAAAAAGACAAATACTATATGATTACACTTATGTGAAATACTTAGAGTACTCAAAATAATAGAGAGGGAAAGTAGGTTAGTGGTTACCAGAGGCTGGGGGGAAGGGAGAATGAGGAGTTCTTGTTTAATGCGTATAGAGTTTTAGTTTTACAGAATGATAAGTGATACGTAAGTGGATGATGGCGATGGTTGTACAACATTATGAATATGTTTAATACCACTAAACTATACACTTAAAATGGTTAAAATGATAAATTAAATGTTATGCATCCTTTACCACCATTTAAAAAATTGAAAAAATATACATTTTTATTAAGGATAAATTAGCTGTATTTTATACATTTAATTTGATGTGCTTTTATTAACATATGATTGGATATATTTTCTAAATTTCTGGTAATACTGTTTACCTTCAGGTCTCTTTGGCTAATATTAGAGCATAGTTATACCACATTTTTATGCTTAATGCTTGTAAATGTAAGTCTATTTAAAAAATCCTTTAATCTTTAAACTTTTTTTTGTATTTTGATGTTTAAAGTCTATTTATTTTTTATAAATAACCATAGTTAAGTCTTGCTTTTTAAATCCAGCTTCACAGTCCACATATGAAGGGAAATGTTTTGTTTGTAAAATTTAATGTAATTATTGATATGCTTGAATTTCATACTGGAATTCCATTTTTTTCAATTTATTAATTTTTTCCTAGTTCTTTCCTTTTTGACTATTTTTCAGAGGTATATAAATATATTTTTACTATTCCATTTTATCTCCTGTTATAGCATTTACATATTCCTCTTTGTATCATTTAGGCTGTTTCTCTAGATAATAAAACATGCATATATAATTCATTACAGTGTTCATTGAAGATTTTATTCATGAACAATTTAAGAAATTTGTAGTGATCTATTTTCAGTTGTCATATTTACTTCTAAATATTCTATAAAAACCATTTTTGTTTTTATTTTTTATTTTAATTTATTTATTTTATTTACTTCAAATAGCCAACTATCTTTAAGGTGATAAGAAAATATCTGTAACTTTAAGAATAATAATTCAATGACCTCTAATATTTATCAACCAATTTTCTTTTTGTGATATTCTTAATTCCTTCTAAAACCTAACTTTTTCTCTATCTTTTTCCTTTGGCCTCTATAAATACTTTTAGTGTTTCTTGTAGTGGAGATTAATTTTTTCAGGTATTCAGTTTCTGAAAATGACTTCATAAGATGTAGTGAACTTGGCAAAAGAAGAAAAATCTATTATTTTGCAGATTTCTTAGTAAAGTACAATCATACTGCCATAAGGAATAGATGATATAACTATGAAAATTGGTTTTTAGCAATCAAGTTGAAAAATGTTTTATTCTTTGACTTAAATATTAAAATCTTGAAATTTATAAGAAATTCAGATGTGTGTAAAGATATTTCTATAAAAGTGTGCACTGTATATTTTTCATAGCAATAAGATGGAAATAACTCCAAATTTATTTAAATAAATGACAATACATCCATACGATAAAATAATCTTTAGCTACTAAAATTTATGTTGAAGAATACATTGGTACAGTTGAGAAAATTCTAAAAGAAAATTTGTATAATAGAAAATACATTTAAAAATATATGTTTTTACCTGCCTAGAAAAAAAAAATGACATGCATCAAATTTTACTAGTGGTGATACTTTTCCTTTGTGCCTTCTTTTTTTGTGTTTGCCAACTTTTCTGCCATGGCTATGTAATTAAGCTGAAGTCTTATAATATTAATTCAAGGAAGAATTATCAATGACAGTAGCAAATATTAAATATAATGTAGAATAGAAAACAACTAAGAAAGAACTCCTACTGACCTTTGGAGTCTACATAACTCCCTACAGAGTATAGATGTCTTTTTTGCCTAAAGGGCCAACAGTGAACCATTTAATTTGTGTTTTATATCTTCTCTTTTCCCTGCCTAATGAGCTGTGGTAAAGGGATAAAAGTTTTGTTGAGAAAGACATAGAAGACAGATAATGTAATCCTGAATAATAATAAAAAAAAGCCAATTATAAGTGAAAGTGTCATTAAATTTTATAGTACTAATAAAAAGCCTAGTTTATATCTTTGCAGGTTCCCAAAATGTTTTGAAGGTAGTATTTTCTGTTTTCTGGAATGTGTTATTATTCTTTTTGCTAGAGAATTAGGAACTGAAAACTGTTACTCCTGTGACCCGAAATGAATTATTTTGGCCAGAGGCTAATTGACCTATCAGGCAAATGATAATGAATAGAAAAAGTGTGTGTTCTTTACAATACTTCAACTTTTATTTTCACCTATGGACATATGCATTATCTTAAGAAGGCATGTGCTATTGTATATTTTAAGGTCATATTGTACTATGGCAAATTGAAATTTAGATCTTTGGACAATAGGCTACCTATGCATTCTCTCAGTGAAATAAAAAGTACAGAGAACTTATATTTGAACAATAATTGCTAAGTATGCTATCTTACCTTAGTATGTTCTGATATTTTGGAATACTATTTAAATGTTACTTAGCACTTGATGGCTGCGGGTGGGAAGAGATATGATATAATTACTACTTATTTAATGCTATAATTTCTGTTTCTAGTAGAAACAAATTAGAAGCATTTATGTTACATCTGGAAAGGAATTATAGGAAAACTTAAATATGAGCATATGAGAATATAAATTTTATGTTCTCTCACTTAACATTTTGTTGTGAGGTATGTATATTTTTCCCACTTAACATTTTATTGTGATCATTAATATATATATTTAATATATATTTCAGAAACATTATTTTCAATGGATATATAGGATTCTCCTACAGGATTCTCCAATCAGTTGATTATTGCTAAAATATTCATTCTATGTTCTAAAATAGGATAATATCATAAGACTACATGAATTTTAAAATAATTTTATGGAACTCCCCAACAGTGATTGCATCAGCAGGTTACAAAAAAGAAGGTAATATCTTTTTAGTCTGTGAATAGGTGTGCTTTTCTTAAGAAGCTTCTTATTGTTAACTTGTGGATATTATATGTCATATAAATGACTATATTTTAAGTCTTGCCCCCTAGAAGTCCTGAATAAAGTTTTAACCCTATTCTAGAACCTGTATATAATTTCACTTAGTTTTTTTATACTTCAATTTCACTTACTGCAAGTTAATTTTAGCTTATCATATCCATATGAAGCATTAAATTTGTTGGAAAAATTAGTGTACAAATAACAAAAGAAATCAACAACAATAATAAAAATTATGACAAAGAAATTACCTGATTACTTTGAATATCAGTTTCTTAGTCTGAAAAAATGTGGATAATTATTTCCATCTTTTAGGGTAGAGTTATCAAAAGGTTTAAATTAGATAATTTAAGTGAAAGCCCATTACAGAGCCAGGAAGAGATTGGTGTTCAAAAGATACCTTTCATTCTTTCTTTAGTGACAGAGCTAGTATATAAATTTCATTTTCATTTAGTTAACACACTACAAAATAATGTGAATTTTATATCAATAGTAAGATTACTAAAAAATCAGGGATGACTATATTATGAAGAGACATATGTCCCATTACATGTTTGTATTAATTTGATTTTCACCTAATATGTTAATATTTAATTTGTTTAAATTGTACTTTTTCTTTAAAATATTGTTAAAATTTATAATATGTATGTAATGCAGTTATACTTGGTATTGGGATTAATGAGGTGCATAGCCAATATCATAGGGCTATCTTACAAGATGCTTTTATTTTTCCTTGCTTAAAATTCAAACAGAAAACTTCCCTAACATTCACAAATAAGTTTGCAACTTACATATTCTGAAAAAAATATAAATAAAAGATAACTATAGTGATCAAAATGTCTCACCTAGGGAAGAGAAAGTGTAGTGTTAGTACATATTTCAAAGAAGAAACAACTAGTTGAACTAATAGTAATTGGATGATTTTCTCTTCCTTATTCTATTTCCAAGTCCTAACAAGAAATAAGACGTGATTGGGAAAGAATAGAGACATAAAAGATCTGAGTTTCTGTCATAAGATAATATTTTTTTCTGTTATTGCCTTATATCCATTCTTTTTCAATAATACTGATACCTCAATCTATTCTTTCAGTTCCTCTTCAGGCAAAAACTCTCAGGAGATTCTTTGTTTAAGAAGAGTCATTAACATGGTGTTCTACCAAAAGCCACATATCATCAAAGAGAAAGAATGATCAAGCTCATGATAACCTTCTATCCTGGGAAAAGAGACATACAACTATAAAGGGGTGATGGGGAAATTTACGTTATTTCTTCCTTCTTTTACTTAACACACACATGCCCACACACACACACAAATTTGCTTTTTTAAAATAAATAAAAATGAAGAGAACTACCTAAAGAAATTTTAAAAACAAATAGAAATATTAATAGTTACTTGAATTTAGAAATTAGTCTTTGCTTTTCCTTATAGCAAAAGTTTCTTTTATTTCTCAAATTCTGAGAAGTTAATTAAAAAGATAGAAAATTTTCATTGCTTAGAAAATAAATGACATCATAAAAATTTATATCTATAGTAAGTAATAACTGTCACTATTTAAAACATGTATCTTTATGCTAAATTTGCTCCTTGAAACAATGCTATAATTATTATCTCAATTTTATGAGTTCTTGAAAATAACCTAATAATTATGTTTGATTCCCAGTTTATTTAAGTAAACACAATACATAAATACATCTTGACAATTTTTGTTTTCCTAAAATGTTACTTATTTGTGATTTTAAAATGAAAATATTTTCAAAATGAAATTTCTTTAATTAGATATATTTTTAGTTTATAAATTAGGACATGATATATTTATGAAAGATTGTTATATATTATAACAGTTTGTGGCAGGATTTCATATTTTTCTCAGGCCACTGAATGTACTATTTAAATATTACTAGGTAAATTTTACTAAGTTGGCTTTTAGCAGTCAACAAACAATCAGTAAATATTTCGTACATGCCTTTCACGTGTTCAGGGTTATGCTAGACTAGGAATACATATGCATAAGACATGAATTTCACTTTTAAGATATTTATTTACATGGAAGAAACAGTAATTAAACATAGGTAATAATGGTCAACAGAAAACACTGGTTTCTGATTACATATACAACCATATGATATCAGTTTTAAGTGTTTAAGGCATTTAGATAAGGAAAATGTATCTCTTTTAACTCAGTCATCTTCTCTAACCTATCATCTGGTCACCCAGGCTGAGAGTGGAGCAGATGGGTCATATTAAAGCCACCATCACAAACAATTCAACAAACTTCTTGAGACAGGTAATGATTGATTATAATAAGATATAAAACCGCATTCTTCCAGTAGATCATATTCTTCTTTCTTTTATTTTACCGTTGTGAAACTGTAAAACATTTGCTAGTAATATTTACTGTGGATATCTCTATATGGACTCAGAAGAAATTTCCTTGTGCATTGCCTTCCTCTTGGATCTCATGCTACTGAAGAACAATATACAAATTTTATTCTCTTAATTGCTCTAAGTTCTATGCCTAGCCGGTGGGTAACTAATACATATCTGTTGCTGATAGACATAAATCACTTCAAGATTAGACACGGTGTTATTTAAGAGATTTTTTTCTATTGAATAGAACTTATGGCTGATTACAAATAGAGAAGCCCACATGAGTAGGTCACATTTGAAAGAAATTTTAGAAATCATTATGAATTTTAACTCGATGAGAGAAGATTTAAAAATATTTTAATGGGAGAAGACTTGTTGGTGACCAATTTATTTGTGTTGAGGATTCTTGAAAGCAAGTGTGGATAATGTATAATATTAAAGAATAACACTGTGACAAAAACTTCTGAATGTACTGAAGTATTTTAAATTCTGAAGCCAGTTTCAGATACTGTAATCTTCAGTCTTATAGGGACATTTTCATTTTAAATTTTAATTTTTTATACATGCACAGATTATTATTCTTCTACAAACCAATGACAAGTGTAAAAGCAGTGTTATATGAGTAAAACTTTAATGACAATGTCATTAATATTCTTGATATTATCATCCTGATTGAATTTTAGTTCACTAGCAGGATATGTGTCATTGCCTTATATTCTAACTTGTTAGTGCAGGGATATGTGTTAGATGACTAAATGACTTGCTTTGGTTAAGACAGTCTAATTTTTTTTTAAACAAAAAATCTTGTAATAGCCTGATATAATAGACACATGACCAGGAAATACACCATGTAGCTCTTAATGAATTGCTTCTGGTTGCTGCAGTTAAGTTGATGACACAGTTATGAAGAAAGTGAATTATAATACTTTGTGACATCAGTCTAATATCTTTTCCTGGTGACATGTTCCAGCACAGTCAGGAATAAACATTAAGCAGATCCTTGGCCTGGAATTTCTGAAAGTACATTTCCCAATGTAAGGATAACACACACACACACACACACACACACACACACACACACATGCTGAGGCTGTGGAATAGGGTGGAAGAAATATAGATTTTTTCAAATTATCAGATTCATTTTACTTGTCCTATGGTCTAATTCTGCCCTTCTTTCACATTCATTGGTTGAATTTATTTTAACTCTATATATCTGAAAGTGAAATAGAAAATTAATACATAAGTAAATATAAGTAGAATTGAATTAATAATAGGTAAAAATTTATAACATCTTATAAACCTCAAAAGATTTCCTTATGTATTAACCTCTTTAAGACACAAAATAGCTTTCTCAGTTGGACAGGGCTTGTTAATCCGTTTTACAGATGAACACAGAAAGATTTTATTGAAGACTTATCAAAGACTTTATAATATAGTCAGTATCAGAGATTTCTCTAAAAATTCTCTCCTTAATTTCTATTGCAGGACTTTCTTACAATGACTTAATATTCAAAAAAGCACACTTGCCAGTTGAATATTTTCAGTTTAATGATTTTTAAAAACTGTTTTAAGGTTGGATGGCTAGTAGACAAGAGCTAGGGTCATTATAGTTCTTTAAAATGTAACTCAGCTTCAGTTTTTCTTAACTGTTTCAAATAATATGTGTTCACATGTGGTGGGAGGATATAGTAAGTACTAGACAAAACGACACTGATAAATTCCAGGTCTTAGATAAAATTCTAAAAAACATTACTTAAATGGCAAATCTATATAACTATAAAAGAATGTGAAGATAAAAAGAGAACCCACTTTTAAAAATAATTATTATTATAATACTACATAAAGGGAATTTCATGATGTAGATTATCTATTTTTCAGTGAAACATTTGACAAAAGTCTCCTACGAGTTCCTTAATGTTAAAGGGTTTAAGTTTGAATTACATAATATTATTAAGAGTACTTGCATATTCATAACTAGTTAACCTAAGGAGTGACAGTTAATGACAATTTGAGTGAAAACTTACAGATGTATATGAAGAATTTTATCAATTTGCCTCTCTGTTAAAAATTGTTCCATTTCAGATGAACTCTCTTCATATTATCTGAATGTCTAAAAAAATCCCATGGAAGAAACACACACACACACACACACACACACACACACACCACCACCACCACCACCACCACTACCACCATGAAAATACAATAATGACTTCTTCTGAGTCCCTTCTTATGAAATTTATCACCATGTAAGATACTTAAAAAATACCTAATTATAAATATTTTATAAAATCAAGAAATTTTCCAAGGAAGAAAAGCAAAAAACTCTTCTTGGATTTTAATGAAACTGCTGGCAACATTAAGAACAATTAACACAAGAGTCAATCTTTCTTGAAAATTTCTGCACTTTAGAAATAATCATACCTCCATTTCAGGATTTCAAGAGAACATAATATTAATTAAGGTATGCTGTAAGCACAGTTCTGTGAAGTTTATAGAATGATTTTTTTTTCTAAAACATAACAGACATCCATACATTGCTGTTTACAAAGTGAAAAGGTGAGCTTATCTTTCCAGTTGATCTATTTCAGAAGACATTATATAACTTTAAGTATTAAATTCTGGTAAGTATAAAATTCCAATATTCTTAGCTTTATGTATTTTCAGGACAGATGTAATATATGAAATATATGAAGAGAAATACTCAGAAATGATTAAA
This sequence comes from Eidolon dupreanum, assembly GCA_028627145.1. Taxonomy (NCBI): domain Eukaryota; kingdom Metazoa; phylum Chordata; class Mammalia; order Chiroptera; family Pteropodidae; genus Eidolon; species Eidolon dupreanum. The sequence goes on from CM053514.1 coordinate 30,633,984, forward strand.
ATACCATTCATTATTCTGTCAGATAGTTTTAGCCCCACTCACATTCCTCCCACAGAATTATTTATTCTGGATGCAACACCTTTGCAAAAGGGAATATCTAGTGTAGTACATAAGATAGAACTACACGCACAAGAACAGTGTATGAAAAATAGTTTTATAATACCTTGGTGATATAAACCTCTAAGAATTGTACAAAATAGATCTGCTGTGTGATTTTTAATTCTTAAAAAAAGTAAAGGATAATAACTTGTTGCCTAGGAAATTGAATTTTTTTTCAAATGGGAAACCCACTAGCACATATAATAAAAAAATTATTTTGTTTTCTTTGAAATATATTTAAAAGGTAAGACAAGAAAAATATATCTACCAATGCATTCACCCATGTTGTCCATGTGTTAGGAAGAGGTGGCAAGAGGAAGGAAGAGGAAATGGAAGAGCAGGAGGAGGAGTGGGAGTGGGGGTGTGGAGTAGGAAGAAGAAAACAGTAAACCAGGATTTAAAAGCCTCAAGTTCAAGGTACTCATACCTGAAAGTAACATACTGAATTCATCTGAGGAGACTGTAGATTCATTTTCCTTAAATTTTAAACAGAGAGACCTCTTGTACATGATATCTAAGATCCTCCTCTCTAGATGATAGATCAGATAGATAGATAGATAGATAGATAGACAGATAGATAGATAGATATGTTGTTACAGTTCAACATAATTTAAAATGCTGTCCCTATGTGAATTTGAGTTATGATCCTGTAGTCTTACACTGATGGAAAAAAAATTGCATCTTTATATGAAAATAAATGGTTTTACTTGTATGTCTCCATTAGGTACAGTTAGAATGGATAGTAAGAAGTTATAGAAAAGTACATTTTATATGAGTCAGCATTTCAAAGACAGATTGGCTGATTCAGGTTATAATGTGTTCCCTATTACTACACCTGTAGGGTGGACAAACAATTCGTAGGTATTTTTACTTAGGAAATTTAGTCATCGTTTGAGTTGTTGAATTAGATAGTGTTTATCTTTTTAATTCAGAGAAGCTACAATTCCCTGTTTATTTTCATTTATGTGATTAATCAGTTAATGATGAAACTACACAAACACATGTGTGTAAATATGTGTATATAGAGGTATATACTGTCTATCATCTATATAATTATGTTGATTCATAACAAAATATATCTATTATCTATCTATCATCTATCATCTATCTATCTATCTATCAATCTATCTATCTATCTATCTATCTATCTATCTATCTATCTATCTTCATCATCATCATCATCAAGAGAGGAGGATCTTAGATATCATGTACAAGAGAACTCTCTTGTTTTATGCTTAAGGAAAATGAGTCTCATTGCCTCAGATAAATTTGGTGTGTTACTATCAGGTATGGTGCCTCGAACTTGAGGCTTTTAAAACTTGAGTTATTGTTTTCCTCTTCCTGCTCCACTACTCTTTACCTCATGTTAGCAGAGCCTCTCCAAAACATTTTAAAGTGTTTTTCCCCCTAATTTTACACTTGTTTCCTAAAAACAATATTTAATTGATGTTTTCTCTTTTTTATCTTCTACTTTTCCAAAGACAAAATATCTCATTTGTATCATATTATTACTTGAATGATTTTCAGTGTTATCCCTTTCTTGAGTCCAAAGAGAAATATTTGATTTCTTTGATTCTTTGAAAATTTTTTATCTTATCTTGTGTTACTACACAAAAAAACCACTTGACAATCTTGATTTTTATCAGAAGAAATTTTTACTGTTTGTAATTTTAGTGTCCATTTACCTAAGTCCATTTTAAGAAAATAAGTTCAAAATTTGTTTGGTCTCTCTTAGTTGTCTCTTAATGTTTCTTTTCTGGCTGAAGTTTGCTGTGATCATTCTTTTCCTTCACATTTGTTTTATTTTTTCAAATTGTTAAAAAATTTCATCTCTGCTTTTACTTCTTTCCTCAGAACTTCTTTCATTCCTTTTTTACTTTTATGCTACTTTTTTCTTACTTGCCCCAGATCTTCTCTTGTTCTGAAATATTCTTCCCATTCCCCTTATTATTTTTATAGTTAGAGTGCCTAACATCCCGTGTTTCTCCTTTTTTTCCCTTCTATTCACTTTCTATTTTCTTTTGCTTTTGCATGTTTGCTTTGCTTTCTTTTTCATTTTCTTTTTCTTTTGCATGTTACATTTCAGTCAGCATTTTTCTGCCCTTATCACTATTTATAGGCATCATCTATCTTTTTGGATGAGTCAAGAAAAATAAGGGAAAAAATAGTAACAAAAAAGCTTCATTTCAGCATCTCCATTTTTCTCGTTTTTATTATTTTCTCCTATGTTCAAATGATCATGTCTAATTATTTCAGATTATAAAGAGTTTTGAATTGATACTCATATGGTAATAAATTACCTAGCAAATTTAATCAAGCACATATTTGTGTGCCTTAGAAAGAAAAGAAAAAATACAAATGTATTTCCTAAAGAAACTCTTTGTCTCTTTCTTTTTACTTATGAGGATATTATGGTGAAAAAACCTTGTTATCTTGAAATAATATACTTTATTCTTTGCTTTGTTCATCTTCTAAGATTATTCCTAGGATTACAATACATTCCAGGGAAGGTCTTGGCTGCAAACAGATCAAATTCTGTTACAGCAAAGTCCACTGGGATTTTGTTATTTTCAACATTATTTAAAAATAAATAGGCTGTAAGTTGAGGTAGGCCAACACTTTTCTTATTGTCATTTTCATTCTGAAAGTATGTGGATGAGATGTGATTTTCTTCACTAATTTGAATCTTTTTCAAGCTAGTTTAAATGCTGTGAAGGAGTGAAGCACAGGTTCTAATTTTGCTGTTGCTGTTGCCATCAGCAGTCTTTGCTGCATGGACCCCAGGTACCTTATTAATATGTGTACCTCATACTTTTCTGTTCCCTCTACACCTACCACATGTGCTGGGAATAGAGTTCATGCTCTCAATGATAAATGAATAAAACAAAAACAAAACAAAACTCTATAAGTCCCAGAGTGGAAATATTCTCTTTGGAAAGGATGGTAGGAATGGACAGGTAGGATGCACTCTGCTTACATAGCGTTCTAGAGGAACATAAAATAATAATGCTCGCAAAAACAAACTAACAAAAATAAAAACTGACATCTATTGAATGCCTACCTGACTTTTTTATTAAGGAAAATTAGTAATAATAACAATGACAACAATTATAATAACAACGAAAATATATTTAATATCTACTATTAGCCAGGTTTTGTGCTAAATTCTTTATGTGAATTTTATTTCTTAAGCTTTATAAAAATCCTGTGGAGTTTTAATGAAAACACTGGAACTTTCTAAGTAACTTGCTTAAGGTCACATAGCTGATTAATATTTGGCACAAATTTTATATCCATTTCTGTCTCACTCCACAGACTATATTTATCAAATCCTCAATTCAGTACCTGCTATTGAGTGCTATATGTCAAGCATTGCAGCAAGATGCCTTTTTTTTCCTTGTCAAAACTGTAGGGGTGTTGGTAATCCTAATTTTGTCATATATTTTAATTATCGAATAAGACAAAATTCTGGAATTAAAATGTTATAAGTTGTGAAAAAATTGTACACATTTCCCTGATCTCCTCAATAACACAGGTACACAAATCAAGCAGAAGAATCTGCTTTTCCTGTTTGTTTGAAATTTAATATCTAATAGTTTTCTTCTGATAAAAACAAAGAATTCATGGTTGAGGAGTTTAGATGCTATAAATTCTATTACATGATTACATTTTAACTGACCATTATGTGTCCTGTAAGAACATAATAGCTGTACTATTGCTAGTGGGAAATAAGTTAGAGAATTATAGAGAAGCAATGCAATAGCCCTGTAGAGCATGAAGAAAACAGACAAACCAGGAAAGGATAATTAATTTTCTGTACCATGAAAGGCTAATGTTGTCCTAACAAATAAGAATTCCTTTCTATTATTTTGCATGCTGTAAGTAACACTCACACTGTCTATTTTTCTTGTTCATTCTAAAGTGGTATTGCCATTAGAACTTGTATAAAATAATAACAGTTTTAAGTTCATTTGTGTTTAAGTAATTAAAGTTCATCACGTCTTGCTGATACAAACCAAGCAATAAATTGAGAGAAAGGACCACTAATACAAACTTTTAATTCAAAACAATGTAACATTAGCATCTTTTGCACCAAGGAATGTACAAGTAAAACTGCATAAGATTAATCATGTTTTAATAACAAAACAAAAAAAAGGAAAGGAAAAGTTTTATTTCTTCACTGATTACAAGAGCTACAAGAACATCATTTAAAATAGCCACAGTCATGTTATTATTGTCTTGTAATTACTTTAGATAGATTACAGAAAATGTGGGAAAGATGCACTCCTGAAATGCTTCAATTCAGGACAAACTATATCCCTTGGGGGGGGGTAAGATTAAAAATTCACAACTCTGGCTTACTCCATAAAGTATGGAGAAAGAATGCACTTCATCACTGAAAAATACATTATATCTGAAAACCCATCTACATAAGGGGTACGTTTTTTTTGTTGATGGTGCAGAAACAGAACAAGAAAATATGTATGTATGGTTGATAATTTTCATAAGGTAAATAACTTGTTTCAAAATTATGGTACTGTTTTGTCAACTGGAAATTCACTGCCTTGGATATTGTGGCATAGGCTCTAATGTAGGAACAAGTGTTAACGTATGTGGTTTGTTACCTAATAAGCTTTTATTTTAGGTTTGTGAATTTCCAGTTAAAACTTGATGCAGAGGAATTGAATTTAAATTGCTCTTATTGTTGAGTCATTCAAACTTCAACCTTTATGCAAAGAATATATGTAATACACAGTTACATTGAGAAATCCACCCTAAGGCTCACCTTCCAGTCTAGTATTTCCAAAGTAAGTACAAAGGTATTAAGTTCTTTTATATCAACACACACAGACACATACACACTTCAGTCAGTTTTAAAAAAATTATTATACAATTAATCAAAGATTTACCTGAAACTACTATTATTTCAATACCCAGTACATAGTATTAGTTGAGTAAATGATATTTATTTATTTATTAAATTTATTTATTAAAAGAATGACTTCAAAGACACAGATGCTTCTGTTCTATATATAGAGAAGTACTAGATTAACATTCTGTCAATTATTAACAATGCTAATGGTGAGTAAGCCTCCCTATTTATAAATAATTATTTGAAATACACATGACACAGTTGTAGAACTTCTTATGAATTAATTTAAAGATATTAGTTACTCTTCCAAGGAGCTAACATTCCACAGGTTTATTTAAATCATTTAACTTTAGGCATTTTCTCTGTAAATTGCTTTCAATGAACTTAAATAGAACATCTCACAGCTTCTAAGGTATGTTATTTTATTTGGGAAGCCTGGACACAAAACTGAGGGTAAAAAAGTCTTACCAAACTAACTTCAGAACTTCAAAAAAAGAGGTTTTATTTATTTTTTGAGCCATTTTAGGTTGATAGAAAAATTGAGTAGAAAATATGGAGGTTTCTCACATACTCCCTGCCCCCATATATGCATAGCCTCCCCCATTATCAGCATCCCCACAAGAGAGGTACATTTGTTACAATTGATGAATCCACACTGACATATAATCACCCAAAGTTCATAGTTTATATTAGAGTTCACTCGTAGTATTGCACCTTTTATGGATTTAGATAAATATATAACACATGTCCACCATTATAGTATCACACAGAGTAATTTCACTGTCCTAAAATCTTCTATGTATTTACCCCTCTGTTCCACCCACCAACTCTTGACGATCACTCATCTTTTTACTGTCTTCACTGTTTTGTCTTTTTCAGCATGCAATGTCATTGGAATCATACA